>CM033738.1:1411154-1576968 GCA_019671005.1 Hibiscus mutabilis
CACTGCTTCAAGTCTTCAGAAATCAGAATTCGGCTGTACAACAGAAGTAGTATCAGTGCTTGAGGAAAATTCAGACTTTGAAAGGGCTTCAAATCCATTTCTACTACCTGGGACTGGGATAGTTCATTTCCCTTGCCCTAAAACTAGCTTTCATTTTAAGCCTCAACCTGATGTTCTCCTCTGATCAAGCAAGTTTCTTCCCCATTCAAGCCCGAATCTACCCTAAACAAGTCTTTTGTTAGGAAGCGGTAATGTCAATTGCACTTGCTATGTAGTTGATATTCTTTTGCTTGAAGAGTTACGTAGGGTTTTCACTTAAGTGTTTGCATTATATTCTTTTATGGATTTAGTCCGACTATTTATTTATAATCTCTTTACTTTTCGAAATCTATATTTTAGTCATGAGTGCAAACTTTTTCTTTTAATTTCGACAAATAGTTTGGCATGATTTATCGTTTTAATCTTGCAATGATTCGATATGTATATATGTCTTGATATTTTTATACGGTTAGATAATATTTTACATATTTTTTTGACAAATAATAATTATTAATTTTATTGAATAGAGAGAAAATACAATAAAGTTATAAAAAGAGTCTAATAGAATAGGTTAACCATATTAACTGATCATCTTTTATAAATAAACGAATACCATCATCGTCGATGAAAGCTAAATATCATCGCCACTAACATTAAAATCGATATAACAATAATGGCACATTGAAAAACATGCAAAGCCTATCAATACGAGAGAACCGTCCAAGGGTCCAAACAATGAGTAAATCAGCTTGATAATCAAGTAACTGCTAGCTAAAGAGACGACATCAATTTCAACTCTTACGGTATGATAATCAAATAACTGCTAACTAGAGAAAAAAATATACTGTAAGAGTATAAAAACATTCACCTTAGAAAAGAATCAGATTTATTAAACTAAGTCACACAATAAGCGAAAATAGAAATTAAAAAAGAAAAATGAATAAGATTAAAGATAACACAATAGAGTTTTGATAAAATATGATTGACAACCGCTTGTTCAAGGGCTGACGTATCATCATCTTAAATTATTAAAAAAATCTCAAAAAATAAAAATAAGTAATACTAGTCAAACTGTACGAAAATAATAATGGGTATATATGTTTAAAAATGGTAATGTTTGATACGCAAGTTGTATAAAAAATTACACAACCCTTCATATTTAAACTATAAAATCTAAAACCTAAATCTTTAACACCAATACTTAAATCCTAAACTATATAATAAACCCTAAATATTAAAACTTATAACTTAAACATTTAAACCCTAAAATTGAAAGGCTTGTGTTTCAAAATATTTTCCTATCAGAAAAGACGCATCAAATTATTTGAATGAAATTAATAAGTTAATTCAAGGGACTAAATCCAAAAGAATGATAGTACAAGGACTTTTTATAGGATTTGACCTGTTCTAAATATAGTATATGTAAAACCCTTACAAAACCTAGGAAAATTCAAAGCAAAACCTTCAGAAGTTTTCCAAATAACCGCCTGTTTTCTCTGTCTCTTGTCTTACCGTTCAAAAAAGCAATGCTTTATCAATGGGGATTTACAGATCTCTGCAAACCCTAATCACCAAAAACCCTAACAAAGCCCGAACCTTTTTGACCGCGGCATCGACGAATTCATGTACTTCAACTTATGTAATTCCACCCCTATCATCTCCTCTCTTTAACAGCCGAGTCTCGCCGTTTTATCCATCTCTTTCTAAATGGATCGCTCCCTTCAATGGCCCTCTTTTCCTCTCTTCCCCGCCATGGAAGCTCTCTCAATCGGCCACTCCGTTTTGGGGGAACGTCACCGTTTTAAGAAAAGTCCAAGCGTTGAATCTTGACTTGATCAGAGGCGGCGGAGCTAAATTTCCAGTCAAGTTACGATTTGGGTCGGTCTTATCAGACCCGATTGTGTTGGATCGGGTAGAAACCGAGAAGCGAAGTACTAAGGAAAGGGAAGCTGTGGTTGAGAGTTTTGTGAATTTGCCTAATTTAATTTCAATGAGTAGATTGGTTTCTGGTCCTTTGCTTGGATGGTAAGTTTTAATGTCAATTTTTTTTCTTTTAATTGATTTTTGCAGTTATTAATTCAATGAGTTAATTGTAGGATGATTGTAAACGAAATGTATGGTCTTGCTTTTGTGGGATTAGCCATCTCTGGTGCAACTGATTGGGTATGGATTCTCTGGCATTTTTCATGTATCAATGGGAACTAAGTAAATTTTCTTTTCTTCTTTTTGTAAAAATAATGAAAATTTTAAGTTTCTCTTATCATTTCTATTGTTTTCCCCTTAGTTGGATGGATATGTTGCTAGAAAGATGAAGATCAATTCAGTGGTGGGTTCTTATCTTGATCCTCTAGCTGACAAGGTAAATGACTAATGCCACTTCTTTATAGGTTCTTGTGACTTTGCTTGTGAGTTTTCATTTGACAATTTTATCTTTGTTCTTGTTGGTATAGGTTCTTATTGGATGTGTTGCTTTGTCGATGGTACATAGCGATCTTTTACACCGTAAGTTCAATCCACATTTGTTTAGATTATCTTCAATTATCTGGTTATTGGTAGTTGAGATGTTGAGGACTTGACATGTTTTAATCAAATACTGTCTCACTTCCCTTGCATTCATAAACAAGTGTGTCATCTTGCAAATACATGAGCTTTCCTCTGTTTAATACTGATGCCTATAGTTATAGATTATACCAGCAGTTATTTTCTAGTAATTGCCTTGAAATCCTTCATCTTGATTTCTGTTTCACCTACCTTTAATACACGGGAATTGCGGATGTTTAGAGCTGTAGTTATCTGTGTATGTTATTTGATATTTAAAATTTACACGGATAGAGGTACTATATTATCCATAAATGTCTGGCGATGCCTATCTAAATTAGTTTCCTGTGCTTTAAAGCTGGACTTGTCGGGATTGTTGTCTTGCGAGATGTTGCCCTTATTGGTGGTGCGATGTTCCAAAGAGCTAGTAGCTTGGGTTGGAAGGTGAAGTGCTTAACTTGAACTTTATTAGCTCATGTTTTTGCTCCGGTTCTTGAATTGCTTGGCTTAACTTTGGTAATTGGTGTTCTAAATCTTGGGTTTCATTGTTGGTTTGTCTTTGATTCAGTGGAAAAGTTGGCTAGATTTTGTCAATCTCGATGGGACTAGTCCGCAAAAGGTTGAGCCTCTCTTTATAAGCAAAGTAAGTATCATCGTTTCTTTCCCCAATTGGGTGGAATATTAGTTAGCAATGTATTCTGCAATTCTTTAGCATTTAAACACTATAGATTTTAGTGAGAACAAGGAGTAAAATATAATGGCAAGCCATGGACAATCATAAAAACCATCTACTGAATGCAGAAAACCCTGAACTCCGCTTGTGAAAACAGTTGATGCTTCCATATCTGAAAAAGCTTCAAATTTCCGCAGGTTAACACGGTTTTCCAGCTGATTTTAGTTGCCTTAGCTCTCCTGCAACCCGAGTTCGGAACACCAGAAACTCAATCATGCATCACATACTTAAGGTAAGCTAACTGACCCTGTTCTGATTAGATCAAGAATAAATCACAAGTCACAAAAGCTTATATTTCACGACATGTCAACAGTTGGTTAGTGGCTGCAACGACAGTAGGATCTACCTTTGCATATGGAGCACAGCACATGAGAAAGAGACCGGGGTTGATATCAAGAAAGCCTTAGGTCGAATTCTTAGTGCAACACAAAGACAATTGACTAGTTGCTTCAGTTCCGGAAGCAGCCAATGTGTGAGCATATATAGAGCCGTAGATGGAAAGAAAGGAATAGTTCATGAGCCCAAGGAGCTTACCGGTTGCTTGTAAATGGCCTGCACCGTCTTGTAATAAAAAAAACACAGCATTTGGCAAAAGCTTTTAGAGTAAACTTGAAACTGTAACTTGTAAAATTTGGTTACCGATGTTTAAGTACTGTTTCAAGAGATTATGCCAAGTTTTCAATGTGGATGGTTTGCATTATGCTGAGTTTTGGCCCAAACATGAAAAAGCTTCTATTAGAGCATAAAGGAAGGGGGTGTAAACTTTTTGAACCCGACGTGAATCCGAACACGCAACCTTCTGATCTGGAGTCAGACTAGCTACAATTGCGCCACGGATCCTGTTGTTTAAGACTGTTGATGGATTATTTAAGAATTCTTGAGAATAAAAGAACAAACCCGTCGATGCAATAACCAGAGCTTTTATCACAAACAGCACGTGTGCAAACTTCTCAGTTCTAACCGGCTTCCACACGTGTCTAAGCACCCTGCTTCATCGTAACGTTACAGGCGCCACTGGCTGGCTCTTCGATTTTCAAATTCAAATTAAGAAACCTCACTTTTCCTCTTATCTTCTTCACCGCTCTCACTGTCTCAACTCAACTCTGTCTCTGCAAAATCTCCCAATTAATTCACTGAAAATCGAAGCTGTCGATCGAATTTAAACCCCAAAATGGAGGAAGAGCCTTTTACGTCGTCGTCGTCGTCGTCGTCTTTACTTTTCAAAGACATCTCCAATTTCAAAACCCCAAAACGCCCTTCCAAGCCTCCCGTTTTCCACTCACCGTGTCCTCAGTACTTCACTGCTTCCAAACAAACCCCGAGGACTTCATCGTCGTTTTGTCACCGCTCTCGACCTTCCTTTGCCCCTTCCTCTTCCCGCTCCAGATCCAAAGCCTCCGCTGCCGCTGCCAAGTTCAAAGCCTTCGAGCTCCAGCAATCTCAGTCGGCTAGGAAAGAGCAGCTCAAGAAAGAACAATCGCTCAAGTCATTGTCCAAATCTCTTACCGTTTGGTTGAATTTCCTCTTCCAGAACCCTAAGTCTTGCGGGTGTGATCTGTCCATCAATGGCCGTGATGATAGGAATGTTGCTCAAGTGGATAGTGCCTGGAGAAGCCCGAAACGGATGAGGGAGTTGTGGTGGAGATGGATCGGAGGAGAACGTAGCCGTGGATATTTCAAACTCGAACTATTCCACTTTGAGGTCTTCGTTGAAGGAAGTTTTGTAGTTTCGATGATTTGAAGCAGAGGGTGCAGATTTATTTGAGCTTGGGGAGTTGTAAGGAGATTTTCAATGCCATGACTCAAGTTGTTAAGGTTTCGCTTCTCTGATTTTTGTTATCATTTTCGTTTTCTTTGTGCGAATAGTAGTTTTAAATTAGTGTTAGTTTACTCATATTAAAACTATATTTTTAATTAGTTAGTGATAACATTGAAGTCTTATTGTTGTTGTTACTTAAATTTCAGAATATAGATGAAGGGAGGTTAAAAATGAAGGCACATTGTCCTATAGTTACTGATGTTGGAATGAAGGAAAACGCGTGTAAAATTCTTCTGTCTTACAACTTGATTTGGCTCCGAATCGGGTTGTATATTGTTTTCGGCGGTGATTCCCTGTTATCATCTGATGGAGATGATAGTTCTGTGCAAGATATTTCATTTTTGAAGATGGTTATAGAAAATCAGTTTTTCTCACACCCTGGACTTGCCAAGGCTTATGCTTATAACAAGAAGGTTGAAGGCTTGTACAGACCGGGATACTATGAGAATTTGGGGAATGTTATATTGAAGAGGATTTTGTTGCTTGTGCTTATCCTAGATCGAGCTAAATCTCAGACCAGTCTTCCTCTTAAGTATGGTATTGATGGAATGGATGGAGGTTCTCCTCTTCTATTAACAGTTTCATCTACTATAAAATCAAGTCGTCAACTTCTAAATGGTATTTGTATACCTCCTTGCTTGAATGTTTTTGTTGGACAATTTAAAGCTATATGTGCTATTTTTTGGGCTAACTTTGTCCTTGTTTATGACATAAAACTATATTTTTTATCATCAGATGTTATGCATGGAGAAGGTAATCTTCTAGCACGTCTAGTGGTTGTAGGGTACAAAGTCTCTCATCAGCAGGTATGTGGTTTACGTTTAGTCCGTATATAATGTGCTTGTGGGTGCATATGCATACACCACTTGTGTCGTTTAATACTAATCTCGCAACTTAATTTCGAGGCACTTTATGCTGATGATTATACATTAACTCTATATATCATCTTGGAAGTATGGAATTATAAGTTCAGCTCCTTTTCTTCTTCTTTTTAACATCCAAACATTTACCTTGATGCAGTCTGCCCTTGTTGAGTTTGACTTCAGCGTATCAGATTTATTCTTGGATTTTCAAGACGGGGTGAGGCTATGTAGATTAATTCAACTTTTGCGACATGACCCCTCTATCCTCGTGGTTGGTATTTATATTGTATTCTAAATTGAAACGTTGGGATGAATTAGTTTTTTAGCAGCGCATGGAATGTAATTTAACTTAGCTGCTTGTTGCATTAGCAGAAAATAGTAGTTCCTTCTGACACGCAAAAAAAGAATTTGGTCAATTGTGGTGTTGCCCTGCAATATTTGGAACAGGCTGGTGTCATGCTATGTGATGAAGATGGATTGAAGATTACAGGAGATGATGTTGCTGGTGGAGATAAGGAATTCACTGTATCCTTGCCGTGGAATATATTTGCTCACTTACAGGTCTGCTAATTTTATCTTTGTCTGAAATTTATAGATTTCAGAAATTTTGCAAATATCAATCCTTTATCTCTCACTTCTGTTTTCATTGAACTTGCAGCTGCCTCTTCTGATTGATAAAACAACTATTGCTGATGAAATATCCAAAATAGGTGGCTTTAATATGGTATGCCTCAGACTTTCATTTGAGTTCTTGTGAAAATGGGGGTGACAAGTGGAGGAGGTGGGGAACAGGAAAAGCTAAATAATTGACTTAGTTTTCCTATTCATTACAGAAAAAGTGCATGTAGGAAGTATAGCAACTAGTTTTATGCTAAAGTAAGAAAAAAGCTAGGCTAAGTTCCTGTTTTTAATGTTTGTTTCTTTTGTATATTAAGGTTTCCTAACGTTCATAATCTCAGTTTCATTTTCTAAGCTCACTACAGGATAACTTGAATGTAATCAGTTTCACTCTTACGGGAATGCTTTTAAACTGGATTCAGGTATTCTGTTATTTCATAGCAATATTGCTTTTTGTTCTTCTCCACTTTTAATTTATATCTTTTCTTCTGATATACTTGTTAATCAATAGTTGTGCCTGGGGAATTTCACTTTTTATGCATGTTTACTCATTTAAATTGCATCTTCATTCCTTTCATTGCAGTTAATAACATTATAGATGGATGTTTGTAGGCAATTTGTGAGAAGTATGATCTTAAGATTGACAGCTTTTTTCACTGGTTAATGGAAAAGCCATATGGTGCTTGCTTGATTATTATTTCCGCAAAGAACTATCATGTTCTTGTTATAACAAGGTGGTACAGATTATCTGGTCCCTATGTTTTCATTCTTTTCTACAGTCATATGTATTATCATCTTATTGTTATGTCTTAACAGGATTCTCATGACCCAAGAGGAGAAGAATCAATCATGTCTGCTACAGATTACACAGATGCAGTTCACAATTTTATGTTATCACAGAAACTGATAACACTATTGGGAAATTTTCCTGAGGTAATGTTCAGTTTAATGCTTATTAATTGATTATGTACTATTTACTTTATATTAAAGTGATTTATTTTTTAAAAAAATTATAACCGATGTAAAGTGAGATTTTGAGAGATGCTGCTAATGTTTTTAAAAGCTGATTTTTTGGGGGGAAGCAAAACAGTGTTAAATGATAAATTATGATTTAAATGGTGATTGTGCATGTTATTAATTAGACAATGAAGTTTAGTCTTTTATCATATATTTATTCTCCAAAATACAATTTCATTATACATCTTACTCTTTGCCTGCTGTATTGTACAGATTCTGCAAATAAGTGACTTACTTGAGCATAATGGTGCAGTCAGTGATCAGAGTGTGGTAATTTTGCTCGTTTTCCTGTTGTCCCAGCTTGTTGTCAAGAAAAATGTGGTAATGCGTGATCTCAGAGGTTGTTTTATAAACCATTTGATTTTTCATAGCTGCAAACTGTTCAAGAATTCTTCTATCTTTTGCCAGGATCAGTTGAATTTCCATAAACTATTGGGTTGCAATTGCCAAAACCTAGAGAGGAGGCATTCATTGACTCGAAGACAGTCAGCAAGTTCTCAAGCTGTTGTGCAGAAGGAAAGAGACATAAATATCACTGAAGGTATGCATGTCATATAGATCTGTTTTGATTGTATATGCAGTTCTTGTGGTTGAATTGTGCAAATCAAAGACCAAACACAATCACATCCTACAAAAAAGCATGAAACTGTGAGTGCATATGAATCATTCTTATTGAACCAAGCTTCTTGGGAAAAACTGGAAAATAAGCTAGAATTGGCTGCAGTTTGTACATACAGAAGAAATATGCTTTAGCTATGAATTTATTATAGTTGGTACACAACATGGATTCCATTGTCTTTGTTATGGTTTTTCCCCAAAAAATAGATGTTAATTAATGCTTGAAATGTCCAGACAACTGGTGTTATGGCCTTTTTTTGTAGGATCTGCCAAACTTCCTCTACTGTTTCCTTTAACAAATCATGAAGCCCCTTTTTGTTCTATGGATTATGGTCCATACACTTCATAATTTCATGCTATGTTTCTCTTGTCAATTCACAGCATTATTTGGTTTGATCCTTTAATCCATTTTGTAAAATGTGGCTTTTAATGTTAGTAATGTACACATCATTTTTTTATTTTTATATCACTGTTTGTATGGTGTGCATTTGCATAAGTATATATATTTGTATACTTATTTACTTTTTCAATGTGATTAGTTTAAGGAAATTATCATGTGAAGTTTTTGCATTTGCCAGTACATTAAATGTTCAAGTCTTCAGAATCGGGCACTAAAATCTTGTCTTTTTTCACTTCCTCTTGCATTTCATTCATGCAGATGCTGCTAAAAAGTTCAAGGCCATTCAGGCTTGGTGGCGAGATATGACAGAACAAAACTACAAGAGTTCTGTAAGACCTGCTGCTTCTGCTTCGAATAGTTCACCAGCTCAGAACACAAGCTCTGACATTTTAAGAGGTTAGTGTTGCTGTATTTTCAACATTAAGTAGGAGTTCAATATCAATTAGTTTAAATTTTTCTCAGTATTATTTAGTTGATTTTTCTTCTTAGGCTATTTAGTTTTGATATCTGGTGATTGTTGCCACGTTCTTGTTATTCCAAGTTCTCATGGGAAATCTGTTAACAGTCCAAGTTCACAGTGAGTTCAAATCACTGGATTTTATGGCTTGCTCAAACTTGTTATGGTATCTTTGACCTTTCATTTGCATTCATCATGAATAGCATCTCAGCAGTAAGTAATATTCTTTTTCTAACTTTGCCACTCCTGCATAATGCTTCAGAAAATGCTGCAATAATTCATACAGTCTCGTTTTAGGCGATTGATAGAGCGTCGCAATTTTCTGAAGATGATGAAAGCAATCTTCTTAGTCCAAGCTGTTATATGTGCGTGGTTGACTGTAAAGAAAAATACAGAGCTCAACAAATTCAATTTTGCCAGTGTTCAGGAATTTCCATCTGGTAGTTGTTCTTGTAAGCATTTTGGTTATATGCATTTTTCATTTCTGTTTTTTCATTTCTATTTTTTTATCTTTTCTTTGCCAGAAGAACTCAAGAGTGTTGTAAGGTGTCTTGTTGAGACACAGTTTTGTTAATTTAAGAAGATCAGCGTTGCTCATACAGAAAGCTGCAAGGATTTATATCGCTCAAAAGCGGGATGTATCCCATCGGAACCTAGTCAATGCTGCCATTGTAATTCAGAAATATGTTCGTGGTTGGATGGTGAGGTCACAAAACATTCTTGGACATGCTCATATTGAGAATCCATCTCTTAAGTGTCAAGTGAAGGATCTACGTAATAGTGATTTAGAAGCCGCAACCAGGATTCAGATTGCATGGATGAATTTTCTTCACAGATCTCAATACAAAAGAACTTTTGCTGCAATTAAAATTCAGAGCTGTTTTCGGGGTTGGAGGTTAAGGAGGAGGCTTATGAAGCAGAAGCAAGCAATAATAAAAATTCAAAGTAATTTCCGACGACTGAAATGTTGGAGGGCCTTTCAGATTGCTAGGAAGGAATTTGTCTGTAAATCCCTTCAAAATCGGACATTAGCTGCTACCAAAATTCAGAGTCATTTCCGTGCTTGGCAGTTAAGAAGAAGTTTTACAAAGAAGAAACAAGCAATGATAAAAATTCAAAGTCATGTTCGACGACTGAAATGCTATAAGGCCTTTCAGATTGCTAGGAAGGAATTTGCCTATAGATCTCTTCAAAATCAGACATTAGCTGCAACCAAAATTCAGAGTCAGTTCCGTGCTTGGCAGTTGAGAAGAAGTTTTATGAAGAAAAAGCAAGCAATAATAAAAATCCAAAGCAATTTCCAGTGGCGCAAATGTTTGAGAGCTTCTCAACAATGTGAAAATGCCAACAGATCAGCTATCATCATTCAATCTTATGTGCGTGGATGGATAGCAAGGAGAAAAGCTTGGAGATATAAGTATCTTATTGTTACGATCCAAGTAAGTTGCTTCTTCTATAATTGATTATGTTATAGTGTTTCCTTATATTTCAAAAGCTGCCTTGATCTGATGGTTAAACTGATACGTCGTTTGAAATTTCAGATAACCATTGCATTTCTTTGTCATATATCTCTCTATAAGATGTACTCTACTTATTAAGCATCAAGTTGCTGTAATTATCAGCTTGGTTTATAATTGGAACTATGCTGCATTTTGGTTAAACCCTCTTCCATTTGCTAATGTTCTCAATATTGCATTGAATCTTCACCTGCGAATCTGCCCAATTTTAAGTAAATTTATTTTAATTTTTTTTGCTTGTGAAATCTGGTAGTCATATTGGAAAGGTTATGTTGCTCGGAAAGAATCGAGAGCACAGCTAAAGGATTTGCGCTTGAGAGTGAAGAAGTCTGCCAAGAATGTCGATGATAGCAAGCGTATTATTAACAGGCTTTTGTCAGCACTTCCAGAACTACTAAGCATGAAAAGCGTCAGTGGCATTCTTCATCACTGTGAGACCTTAGGTAAGTGAGCATGCCGTGTTCTACAAAGCTCATATTTGTTAGTATATCTGAGGATGTGTTCTACGTTGGTGTTGGACACGGATACTTCAGATCAAAGATGAAAATGTTATAAACATGATGTAGGATGGCCGATGCAATTAAGCAATGTAAAGTGTTTTGAGAATTCAGACAGTGGAATGATCCATATAAAGGACCACTAGTAGCGAGTAAAGGCTAGTTTGATAAGCTAAAATGAGATTGAATCTACGTACTTATGACAACAACTAAATTGCAGACATGGCAACAGCCCATTCTCTGAAATGCTGTGAAGAACTTGTGGCTGCGGGTGCAATCGGCATTCTACTAAAACAGATTCGCTCAGCCAGTCGAAGCATCCCCGATCAGCAGGTTCTAAAGCATGCACTCTCAGCACTCAGAAACCTTGCTCGTTATCCACATGTGGCCGAAGTGCTAATCGACACTCCTACAGCAGTAGAGACCATCTTTTGGGAGATGCTCAGGTTTTCTATTTCCCACTTGAAGATTTTGGTACATTGTTACATTGTTTTGTTTCTGATTCGGTTATAATTTATATTTCCAGGAACAAGGAAGAAGGTTACTTTATTGCTTCCGAGATCTTGAAGAAGATATGTTCAAATCCAAAAGGTGTGAAAGCTGTACACAAGTTGCCTGCTCTTTTGAAGAGACTACACAATCTTGTTAAGACCTTACAAGGAAACTAAACATTGAAAAAAGGTTAGATTTTTCCTTGCAAACATATGGAATGTGAATTGATTTATGACCCACAACTTATGTTCGTTATCCAACAGGAATCCTCATACTGTTGCCCTAAAAGAGAGCACAGATAGAAGATTGAAGGAGGCAGTGCAACTTCTTAAACTGATAACAAATGGTTATTGAATCCAGTAATCATCAAACCTGTTTGCAACTTGTTGATATAGTCGGTTTTCGGAATCTTAGATCAGTTTAAAAAATGTGCAAGTTTGTGTTGTATGTGACTGATTCAGAATCTATTCATTACAATGAAAAGGATTTGAACTGTGAGAGACGCACTCCCACTCTGTATATAAAGCTGCAACCGGGCGAGCATAGCTTCATTTAATCGTAAAACCAGTACGTACTTATGTACTCATCATGGTACCAACTATGAAAATTTATCCGACCATTGCTTTACTCTAATAGCAAAATATGTTTTTTTTTACAAACATAAAAGAGTACTTTGATTGAACTCTAGCGCGGAATCAATGCCCGGATGGAACAGTTGTATACAAACTTAGGTATACAATGAACCTTCGGATGCAAGGGATTAAAGACATAAAGGACTTCAATCTGGTTTCTTCAGGTTCATACAATAATCTGTTGCTTGACTGAATAACTCCTGAACCTGTTTCAATTCCTTCTCTGGAAACAAAAACAAGTAATCATCATACGGATAGTTAAGACTTTCATCACTTGGGAGCTATGTATACGGTTAACAACCAACACGAAGCTAACATCCTCCTTACATATTCACAAATGCCAGAATCTAATAAACCTCAGCAACTATTGTCTGGTTGTCCGATGCGGCCTAGACAGATCTTTGAGAACAAGGAGCCTAGATCATAAAGTGCTAGGACTATTCATTTTGAAGTGCTTACGGAAGGCCTTTCAAGGACTTTGATAACCATATAGGATTCCTACCGGTATCCAACACACTCACAATCAAGTTCGAATAACAAAAGTATGTAATAAAGGATGGGAAAATAAGTACCAGAAGCCTCCAGTTGCTTCTGAAGTTCTTGGCCTACTGCATCATTTTCGGCCTGGACAACAAATGAAGGAAACAAAAATGAAGATAAAAAAAGAAATCTCAGCATTCAAGGACGGAGCTACTAAGAGAACGGAAGGGAGAGTCTAACGGGATGGCAAGAAGATCTTACAAGATTCTGAATTTCTGATGTTCATAGCTTTTGTTTTGTTCCGAAACGAATTGTATGTAGTAAGATAAATAAACTAGGAAGACATGATGCCAACATCTATCATGAATATGTATTGTCTGCTTATAGCTCTCCCAATTGTTGGGATGCATCATTGTATTCCGTAGACGATCTTTTTGACATGCATATCTTAGTTCATCGATAGCTCTTTCGTATCAGCTGTTCAAATCTAACCCATTTCTAGTATTAAGATCTTATGAAAATTCAGTTTCTATAGGGCATTCAGGGCATATCAATATCGAATTTTTAGACCAGAATCCGAGTCTACTTTGATTATTGTTTATAATAGTTCAGTGGGTTTCTTGGTGTAGTTTGTTATACTTTGATTCTTGTTAAATATGGTTGACTAGTAAAGCAAAAGTAGTATCTTGATCAACTACAGATTTGTACCGTTTTTCTAATTCACTCAGTTCTTGTGCGGTCGTTGATGACCAAAGTTCTAATTCTTTTCAGAGTGCATGTAAACTCGAGAAGCTTATTGCAAAAGGAATTAATACGATAGTTTAAGTTGTGTTTCCATCTTTGCAGGATGAGCTGCCAGAACCAAGGGACTAGCTTATTTTCCTCTGCAGACCCCCCTGCAAAGCTGAAGCGCGGGCGTCCATGCAAGGATGAGAGTGTTGTTCAAGGGGGCAACACACCTGCGACACCTGAATCTGACAATGTGAAGAGAAACAAGCAAGGTGTGCGGGTCGGTGACCCTGCCTCTGATGACATGCTGGGTCAGATTGTTTCTGGTTTCGTTGAAGGATCATTTGATGCCGGGTATCTTCTTAATGTTAAGGTAGGTGATACCAATGTGCATCTCAGAGGCGTTGTTTTTCAACCGGGACTATTCGCTCCCGTTACTGGTGCAAACGATGTGGCTCCGCATGTTAAGATGTACAAAAGAAATGACATTCCTATCCCGTTTGTAAACAATCAAGGTCATCTACATGTTGCGAGTCCTCCATCAGGAAAAAGCGAGAAGCTTGCTGAGAAAAAAATGGCGCATCTAACCTTTCTGACCAAGGTCTGCATACTGGGCTTCAGCCTGGTGCCTCGGTAGCTAGTAACTTGCCAATAAATGTATCTGTTCTATCCCTAGGACAAAAGGTCATGCAAGAACAAATCTTTGTTTCCGGATTGCATACTGAGAAAGCTGTTGGACAGCATCTGTCACTGCAGCGATTTGAAGGGTCAAATGTTAACGTAGAAGCTCCTAAAGCATCTGAGCCCGTGTCTGCAAAAATTGCTACTAGTTTGTCAGCTACCGAGACTATAAATCTGAAGCCTCAAACTGAACACCAAGCCCTGACTTCTGATCTTAAGCCACAGGAATCGGTTCATGATTAGTTGGATCTTCCGTGGGATTGGGAGGCGGTTCTGGGTAATTCGGGGAGAGTCTAACGGGTGGAGCATCTCGTTGCAGTGTACCAAAAGTGTTGAAAGCTAGGGCTGCTATTGAATTCACTTGTTCTTGTAATTGGGAGATGATGTCCATCTTCTTCAACAGAAACACAAATCTTATGCGAAGATTTTGCGGATGTTAGCTTCAATGAATTTGGCCTTTGAATTTCGGAAACTGCTTAAATCTAAAAAAACAAAGACGGGAGGATGCAGGAGAAAACGTTGAATTTTGGAGGGAAATCAATTAAAAGGAGTCATTTGGGCTCTCAGGGGGGTTCGGTTTTCATAAAATCTTCTGGTCTTGGCCCATGAAATTTATGTATAGTGGGTGTATCGCCGTTTACTGGCTTTATAATGGAATTGAGTCATCGTATTTTAAAATTATAATTCATTCATTTTATTTATCGATTAATAAACATTTTATTTATCGATTAATAACAATTATATCACTTTATCATAAATATATACTCAATTAAGAGTGAGTGAAATTCAACTTGATTTTAAAAAATTTAAAAATTTCAACTCGACTCAACTCAAATAATAATTTTATAAACTCAGCTCAAAAAATTTAAAATAAAGTTTGAATTATAAAATAAAAATTCGAATAATTCAAAATTTTTAATAGTTAGTGGATCGAGTTTCTGTTCAAATTTTATAAACACGGTTTATGTCATATACGATTATTAAAAGCCGTTTACATTAAAACCAATTAATAGCGGTATAAATGTTTACAACTAAATTTGAACAAAAACTCGAATAACTCAACTCAAATTTTATAAACTCGAGTCGACTCAAACAAAAATTTCAAACAAAGTATGAGCTATAGAATATCAAGTAACTCAAAAAAAATTGACTCGACTCGATCGAATGCTCACATTTCGCTAAATGTTATATAATATAGGAGAAATTATATCATGGGTCATTCCCGCCACATCATCCATGGGACCAATAAAAATCACCCATCTCATTATTTTTTTTCATGTCATATTTTTACCAAATAAATCTTCACTTGGTAAAAACTGTTTTTAAATTTGATTTACAGTAAATATAAGTGAAGATTCATTGGTAAAAATATGACATGAAAAAAATGATGATATAGGTAATTTTTATTGGTTAGTCACATGGATGACGTAACGGGAATGACCCATGATATAATTTCTCGGACTTGTATAGTACTTTTGCCACCCAACAGAAGCATGACAATGAAGTAGAAATGGAAGTCGGAAGTTAAAATGTAAATTGCAAAGAGTTGTCGCAAATAAACCCAAATTAGGGACAATGAGTATCTAAATTAAGCATGTTCTTTAAACTCTAAACTATTCTCAGTCAATCTTTCAAGCTCATCCTATTTCTGCCTTTAATTTTCATAACTCGAAACTAAGGATGTGGTGGTGGAATGGCATCCTTGGCACTAGATTCCACACAGTATGTGTTGTCGGTCATTAGGGAACTCTTAACTTCAGGGACAACCATTGTCGGAATAATGGATTCTTCAGCAGCAGACTCAGGTTCTAATGGAATAGTTTCTACCCCGAATATCATTACCGGGCGGCTGGTCAGGGATGCAGAAAACGAAGTTGTTGCAGTGGTTGTAATATCATCAGTTGCAGATAATCCATCCTTGTGAGACGGGTTAGCTCCATTCATAATCTTCTGCGCAAGCTCGAAATGAGTATCTTGGGAAATATCAATATCTTGCCTTGGTGAAGCCTGTTTGTCGAACATGTTGATTCCGGTGTAACAAGCCATGTATTGCAGTTCGGGTTCAGCAATTCCGCGAGTTATGTTGTTATCAACATCAAGGCTTTTCACATCATCATGAACCGATTCCTGTGGCTTAAGATCAGAAGTCAGGGCTTGGTGTTCAGTTTGAGGCTTCAGATTTATAGTCTCGGTAGCTGACAAACTAGTAGCAATTTTTGCAGACACGGGCTCAGATGCTTTAGGAGCTTCTACGTTAACATTTGGCCCTTCAAATCGCTGCAGTGACAGATGCTGTCCAACAGCTTTCTCAGTATGCAATCCGGAAACAAAGATTTGTTCTTGCATGACCTTTTGTCCTAGGGATAGAACAGATACATTTATTGGCAAGTTACTAGCTACCGAGGCACCAGGCTGAAGCCCAGTATGCAGACCTTGGTCAGAAAGGTTAGATGCGCCATTTTTTTTCTCAGCAAGCTTCTCGCTTTTTCCTGATGGAGGACTCGCAACATGTAGATGACCTTGATTGTTTACAAACGGGATAGGAATGTCATTTCTTTTGTACATCTTAACATGCGGAGCCACATCGTTTGCACCAGTAACGGAGCGAATAGTCCCGGTTGAAAAAACGCCTCTGAGATGCACATTGGTATCCTACCTTAACATTAAGAAGATACTCGGCATCAAATGATCCTTCAACGAAACCAGAAACAATCTGACCTAACATGTCATCAGAGGCAGGGTCACCGATCCGCACACCTTGCTTGTTTCTCTTCACATTGTCAGATTCAGGTGTCGCAGGTGTGTTGCCCCCTTGAACAACACTCTCATCCTTGCATGGACGCCCGCGCGCTTCAGCTTTGCAGGGGGTCTGCAGAGGAAAATAAGCTAGTCCCTTGGTTCTGGCAGCTCATCCTGCAAAGATGGAAACACAACTTAAACTATCGTATTAATTCCTTTTGCAATAAGCTTCTCGAGTTTACATGCACTCTGAAAAGAATTAGAACTTTGGTCATCAACGACCGCACAAGAACTGAGTGAATTAGAAAAACGGTACAAATCTGTAGTTGATCAAGATACTACTTTTGCTTTACTAGTCAACCATATTTAACAAGAATCAAAGTATAACAAACTACACCAAGAAACCCACTGAACTATTATAAACAATAATCAAAGTAGACTCGGATTCTGGTCTAAAAATTCGATATTGATATGCCCTGAATGCCCTATAGAAACTGAATTTTCATAAGATCTTAATACTAGAAATGGGTTAGATTTGAACAGCTGATACGAAAGAGCTATCGATGAACTAAGATATGCATGTCAAAAAGATCGTCTACGGAATACAATGATGCATCCCAACAATTGGGAGAGCTATAAGCAGACAATACATATTCATGATAGATGTTGGCATCATGTCTTCCTAGTTTATTTATCTTACTACATACAATTCGTTTCGGAACAAAACAAAAGCTATGAACATCAGAAATTCAGAATCTTGTAAGATCTTCTTGCCATCTCTACAAGAAGAACATTGAGACTTGAGAGAACAACAATCAGTGGCGGATCCATGTTTTACTCAGGGTAAGCAAGTGTCCATCCTGAAGTTCCTTCCATTAGTTAGTTATTCATTTTACCGAATCCGTCCGCCCTCACAACAATATTTCTGGACATCCTGAAAAAAATTTCTGGATCCGTCACTGACAATAATATTCTCATTTACTTATGGGGGAAATCACAAGTAACAACCGAGGATGAAGCTGACAGTTGTAAAATCTGGGTATAACAAACCCAAAACCGATGTATAAAACAGTGCAGAGCAAGTTATACATTTGAGGGAGACAAGACAACCTATTTACAACAACACTATATTATCTTGGAATAAAAAGTAGGCCAAATACGAAGAAAATTTGTGGGCAGATGTGGATCTCAGGGTTTCAGCTAAGTTATGAACACACCCACAATCCTATATTCAAATCTCTCATCAAAACATACAGAAAATCAATTGTGCTTGTTCCACTTTTTCCCATTAAAAAAGAAGAATTAAAAGCTACAGTCTTTTTGAATTGGAAAAAAGACAAAAGGAATAAAGGATAAGGTACCTTTGTTTTGTCGGAGATTCGGAATTACCTGAGTGAAAAATAATGGGTGGTATCGGTGAGATCTATAAACAAAACCCAATATTTACTGATTTCATTACTTATTTTTATCCAGATTTTCTTTGGAGTTGATGTTTGGTTCGCGGGATACTGTAATTGGTCTGGAACACGATGAATGGCCTGAATTGGGTCCATTGGAAAGCTCAAAACATGGAAAAAATATGGGTAAAATACAAAAATCATCGCTCAACTATCTTCTCTCTTATTTTGGTCACTTAACTTTCAAATTTTTCAATTCACTATCTGAACTTTCAGATTGATATTGTTTTAGTCGCTCTGGATCATTTTATTATTATTTTTAATTTTTTGACATTTTTTAATTATTATTTAATATAAAAATAATTTAAAATATAAAACATAAAACTAAATCCAACTATTCGCCTGCCACCATTCGTAGTCGTCGGACACCACTGCTGACGGCCGTAGATGATGGTCGTTCGGTCTCAAATTTTATCGGTCATTTTATCTCGGCCCTCTGAGTCCAAATTTAACCTCCATTTTGTCAAAAATTGCTCCAAAGTTCACGAAAAAGAGATTGAAAGTTAAGAAATTGAAAAGTTTCAAATGAGATTTGCGGGTTTCGGGATATTTTCCGGCCAAACAAGCACCAAATTTAGACTCAGCATGTCAAAACGAATCCACCGGTGCAATTTGAGATCAAACGGTCGTCGATTCTGAGACCGACGGTGGTCGACGGCGGTGGTGATGTTTTTATATATTTTTTAAATTTAATAATAATAAAATATTATTTTATTATTTTTTAAATTTATTTTTATATTAATAATATTAAAAAAAATTCAAAAATAATAATAAAATAATCCAGAGTTACCAAAACATGAATAATTCAAAATTTTAGTTAGTAAATTAAAAAATTTAAAAGTTGAGTGGCCAAAATAGGAGAGAAGATAGTTGAGTAATGATTTTTGTATTTTACCCAAAAAATATTACACATCTAATGTTTCGTAGTTAGTTGCTATATATTTCAATATAATTTCAAGTAATATACGTGTTGGTTCAAATGTTAGTTTGAGGTAGGATGGTCATGAGTGGGACCGATCGAATTTTTTGTTCGATTTGATTCTAACTTAAAATTAGCTTTATTAAATTAAAATCGACACAACTTTAATTTAGAATGTTTTTTTGTCTTGAATTCGATCAAAAATTTTGTTATGAATCTGACACAACTTAACTTAAATAGACCATAATTTACAATTTTCTAAATCTATTGTAAGGGACAAAAATAACACAAACAAACACATGTAAAATAATTTATTGAACAATATAAGGGGTGGTCTTAATAATAGAGAGTAAAATATTCCACCTAAATGACCAATACCATTTATTACCCTAATACTTAAAAGTCATAATGCTAAAAAAATTTCTCTAACGTTAGATTAAGTAATCATTTTAGCTCATATTTTTTGAACTAATTTAACTCTTGATATTTTATTTTGGGTAAAAATAAAGCTCTCTACGGATGAAAATTGTTAGTTAGCTGACGATAAACAGCTTGAAATGACGTGGCAAACCTATCATACAGACAAATATGCTGACCTTACATAATGTCACATCAGTCAAAAAATATTGTTATAAATTTGTATAAAATATAAAATATTTTTTCTTCTGATGTGTCATTCTGTCAAATCATTTTAAGTTGTTTATCGTCAGTTGACTAACAGTCTTCATTCATAGATGAGCCATTTTAACCCAAAATAAAATATTGAGAGTTAAATTTGATTAAAAAATTAATCAAAAACATTAGGGATATTTTTTAGCTTTATGCCTGTTTAAAAAGGTTCAAATTTGATTAAAAAATGTGCCATTTCGAATTCTTCACTTTGGGGGCCGGTGATGGGGAAGGAATGAGAGATAAAAATGTGAGATGGAGAGATAACTGTTAAGAATGGTAAAAGAGATATCTATTAAGAATAGAGGAGAAAATGAAGAGGAGAATGGAAGAAATTTAACCTAAATAAATTACAGAAAGGTTATTCGATACATATATTGTATAAAAAGAACATTATTTATTATAAAAGACTAGAATTCAAACAATTTTATCGAAACAAACCCATCTAGTGGTCCAATAAAAAAATGATGTTTATTCTAAAATACTTTTATCTATAAAGTGTATGTCTTATCAAATGATTAAGAAAAAATATTCTTCAATTGAACTCTTTACCACTTAGACCCGACAAATATTAATTTTTGGATATACTTTCTTCAGAAAGGTTCACATCAGTATCACTTGATATCATTGAAAACGACTGTGAAAATGAAAGGGTTACACTCCCACAACCGCAGACGGTGAACTGCACATTCAATGTGAAATGGGCGTGAACCATTGATGCATGGCCCAACAGCATTTATAAGTCTCTGCAACCACACCTCAATCGGGGCACAATATAAGGACACAACCGAAGCAGCCTAGCCTCAGATGCTGTCTGAAGCCGACCCTCAGATGTCAAACTCTTGTTCCCCTTTCATGCATTCAGTAATTATATACACTATGAGCTCATGCCAACGTCAAACAAAGCTTGTTGAACTAATCCAACATGTTCCATAGGCCACATATCTCTCAAGCAATAGAGTAAAGTTCTCAAAAAATCTCCATTCAGAATTTACATGGTATAATCAAATACTTGTATAGATACAAGTTGCTTTTTTACAAAATATTATTACAGACAACATGCAAGAATAGTCAATTAATGAATCGGTACCTGGTTGAGCACCGCCACTGATTAAACTTTCCATTAACAGGGGGTCATGCTTGTATCACTGTCAAACTCGAGAAGATTTCATCCATTTGTCCTTGGTTAAAGAGGACTGATATTTATATCATGCAGATATGGATAAAGATTGAATCGGCCTCGAAAACTAGAACTGTAAGAGCATCATCATGGTCATCGAAGAAACAATGAGAAGATAAATTGCAACTTATTCATTGTAAAGATCTGCAAAAGAGAGAATGGCTACTCAATGGGAGAGAGGCAAAGACCATAATTAAAGTTTGATAAGTTTGAGTTTTAACTTTTTTCAAAGATTATTCTGTCAACCCAATGTTCGACCAACATGACTCGGCAACTCAACAATTAAAGTCTGCATGGAAAGATTAACATCTACAAATTCCACTCGTCTCAAAGTGATAACAGTTATTTGAGTAAATCAGTACAATTCTTACCACTTTGAGCATTTGTTGCTGCAGGTAGTGCAGGGATTCTTACAGCTGCAAGCCAAAGTCCAGATGAAACAAATAAATAAATAAATAAATAAAAGATGACAAGAGAAGAAGTATCATGATCATATGAAATAGGTTTATAATACGGACTACCATTGAGAGTACATACTTTTATTGCATGATGAAGCTGGTAGAAGTGATGGATTTGGCCATGGAGCTGGAATGTTATCATTCAGATCGCAAATGAAACTGATTCCAGAGAACTTGTCAAATGTCGCATCAGAGGGCAAGCTTGGAAGAAGGCATCCAGATGCTAAAAGGAGTTGAAAAAATACATGGTTATACAATAATATTATAAATTATAAAGCGAGTGCAAGATAATCTAGACCATATGAGCAATGCTATTTTCTTTCAAGAAGAGCCATCAACTAGATTCAAGACCATGATAAAGAATTTATAAGTTACCATTTGAAATGATAGAGATGTTGAACTACTTTAAAGTGCAGCAAATATGAACAAATTCCCAGTATCTAAATGCAAAATTATGCAGCCAATTATGAGTGGAGTAAGCATCTCACCCTGACTTCCAACTGTTGCATACAAGTTGGTAATTGGTATCGGAATCGATCATGACAACAACAAAAAAAGAATCAAGTGTCAGTACCAGCACAAAATTGTCACATCAAGATCAATTTGGTTTGCTCGTTACAGGTACATAAAAAAACAAAACCAACCTTGAAGGGAGAAATCCTTGAGGCTTATGTGACACAGGCTATAAACATTTTTGGTGATATTGTATTTCTGTAGCTTCAACCCTAGGGACATAGCACAATCCAAAGCTTGTAGGTTGGTGACAAGTGTCTGCTTTTGCAAGTGAGAGACATAGCTATCCATAGCATCACAACAAATCGTCGAGTTACTCATTCCATTTCCACAGCTGTTTGCAACATGCTTCATATTGGGGAAAACAAGAGGGCAAACTGAAGCAGAAGACAACATAAGAAAATAATTTAAATATGTAGTCAAAGAGGTAACAAAAACTTCTATGCTACTCGATATCCAAGGGATGTTCTTATATGCATCAATCAGATGGGAAGTGCTAAATCCTAATCTATGTATATGTCACATTTAATAAGGGGAATTCCAAACTCACCTTTGTTAACATTGCAATTGGTTAGTCCTCTAAGGACTTCCTTTGCACGATAAGGGTCAAGTTTACTTGCCAACCTCAAAGGACAACAGTTTTACAATCATTTACCCTTATCGAGTGCTCAGGTAAAACGTGGGGCCCATCCATGCTCAAAGGATCAGAAGCTTTCAGTGCAAGTCTTGTTGCAGCATCTGATATGGCACCTTGACAAACTTGGTCACAACATTCTTTCACAGGATCAATCTTTTCACATGAAGCAAGAAGCTCAGACGAATTTATGGTGTTCTCAAACTCATCAACATCTTTTACCGGGCAAGATGCTTCAGTGAGGTTTGATGGATGAATTGAGCAAACCTGCTTGAGATTTTCACCAGCACCCTGGCCTTCTAAGACTTGCTCAATGTCTGAGAGGCAAGGCCTGGCAAGGGTTCTATTTAGAGCAAGCACGCCAGTCTCTTTACTTAATTGACCAACAAGTATCACGAGAGTTGCATGTAGCTGCGGACAACATATTACATTTGCCAACAATGGAGCAAATGCAGCAAAACAATCAATTGAGGTCATGGTCATCAAGTTCTCTGCAGCAGTGAAATTTAACATACAGTCTCCTACAAAAGGCCAAGCACAAAATGTTATTAGAGTACACTTAAATCCCAACTTCTTCAGATTCATTCCAATGTGCCCAACTATGTAAAACATACCTGATAATTTCGGAATAGTACTATTTGTGAAGGGTGTCAATGGAGAGGGTGCAAGAAGAGGAAGAAATGGCTGAGGAGATGCACTCGGAGTAATTTCAGGTAAAAAAGCATTTGCTCCCCTCTCTGTTAACATATAACTTCTAAGATGATCCGCCGGGATGGATAAACATTCATGGAAGCCTGAAGTGAGAGCAAGGACAAACATATCATACTCTTTACCAAATGCAAGAGGTGTCTATAACATGCCAACATCCAACCACAAAAGGAAAGAAAAACGATAAAAACATAAATAAACATGTCTGTTCCTCGCATGTCAAGCTACAACAGTTCCTTCTTTTTCCCCACCTATCTATTTCTCTCATTCTAGCATCAATAAAAGCCACTCACAATTAGTCAAGAGATCTCAAACGCCTTCATGGTGTAATGTGGAGGTACACCAAAATCAAGATCATACATTTCTAAGCACTGGTTTTGCTAAACTACCCCAGTTAGCTTTCTAAGGTAGCTATATCCTTGTTCAAGAAGCATTCATTTTAAATGCTTGAACAGTTTTTTTTAATGTAAACACCTATAAGAATTATTTGGGAAACAATTACAATAACTCAAATTAGCAAGTAATCATCAGCAAAAGGCGGCTAAAAACTACAATAAATCAGTAGCAAACAGTTTAACTAATATAAACTTCTAACCACAACCACACATTCCCATTTTCCACTTCATTTCCTTTTTTATCATATTAATAGAACTAAGAGATTGCCTAAAAATAATAGCATTATACCACATTTAACATAAATAACAAAGCATTCAAGCTTTCAAACACTAAAAAGCTTAAGAACACATACAAATCCAAGAAGAATCAAAATTTCCCTAGGTTTCAAAAAATACAAAGCAAAACAATGACCCCAAGCACCCAATTTCATAAAACTAACAGATCACGCTAAAATAAACAAAACCCAAAGAAGGAAACAAGTTGAGAAAATCACCCACAGGCAAGAAACATAAACAGCTCGAGGAGTAACAACATGCTGAAACTGTGCTTGAGAGACACCCCGGCACTCATAACCTTCTTTCACTTGAAAATAACTTTACCAAAACAAGAAGAAGAAGAAGACCCAGCGAGGGCAGAGAAGAACAGGAATGAGCTTCAAAGAGTGGTGGGGACTGGGGACTAAAAGGAAGAGGAAAGCAATAATAATAAAAATAAGGAAAAGGAAAGCAGTGTGGAGTAATGAGTAAGGAAAATAGCTGTCCTCTTGAGGGAGAGAAGACCCTACGATTGAATTGAATACTCGGAGATAAACTCACCCACTTGCCTTTGAGTGCATTAACGCTATCTATTGCCTTTATTTTCCCCTTTTTGTTCGTACTTTGTTTATTAAGTCATCTTTTACACGTGTGAGGATAGTGTTGATGTGTGAATAATGTAGATTGTGATCTGGCACGTGTCTATGTTGGTTGTGAGTTTTAAAATTTTATACTCGTTTTTTAATATTAACATTTTTTTGATAAAAAGAGAAAAATTACCTATCTGTGTGTCTCATTAAAATTTTTTTTAAATTATATAGAAGAAAAAAATACACATAGATAATGATACAACTTACCAACAAGATTAGCTTGATACAATCTAACTTCCATACCCAAACAACCTAAAACAACTAATTCGCATGCATTAAAGGTCGTAATTCCATCGATGATGTATTGAAGACAATCACATGTACATCATTTATACGAGCCATCTTCGCTAAACTATCAACAACCTAATTCTCTTGGCGACACACATGACTAATTCGAATCACTCAAGCTCTATCCTGCAACTTCCTGAAGTGTCATAAAGCGCTGAAACAAAAAGCTCGCATGGATCATGGCGAAGCAGCCGCAATGCATTAATACTATCCAATTCAAGGATGATATGTCGACAACCCAACTCTCAAGCATGCAACAAACCAACATACGCACCCCAAAGTTCCGATTCGAGGACCAAACACACTCCAACCAACTTATATTTTACATATTTCTCGTATATAATATGTGAAATTATTTGGTGTACAAATAGTAATATTTTTTTCTTACAATTAGACTTTTAAAGTTATATATATTTTTTAGGGACCTTAAGTTTTATCCTTTAAATTTTAAACTTTGAAATAAATTTTTTTCTAAATTTTAAAAATATAATCTCAAATATTAAAATTTTAATTTTTAAACCCTAAAAATAAGCGATTGGGAGAAAAAATTACCACCGCTGTATGTAATATTTTCCCCTGATAGATTAGCTTTAACCTTTGTTAATATTCCTCCCCTCCTTATTTCAATGTGTTTTCTTCTGTTTTATCTTCTCCATTCTATGGTTGATTAAGCCCAGCAAGAAAAATATTGGACAAATTAGCCCGAGGGAACCACAACCCACAAAGCCCGTGAGCGAGTTCATGAGTTGCTGCCATGCCGACGTAGGAGCGTGGTAAAGTTCAAAACGCTTCACTGTTTCTGGAGTCTCGACGACACCTCCTTCATATTTGAGTTCCTCTGCCGTCTTTCTTCAATACACTTTCTGTTTGAAGCCGTTTAAACTTTAAAAGGTACTTACTTAGCTTACTTAATCTCTTTCTTCTTGTTGTGTTTCATTTTTGGTCTCTCGGCTCTCCTGTTAGTTCAGCAGATATTATGTTTATATGTTGCTATAGTGACTTGGGTTTTTCTCTGTTTTAATCTTTTTACAGAAACAAGTGTCATTTTTTATGAATTGGGCATCGATATTTCTATGGTTTTGAGCTCTCTTTTGTCCAAAAGAAGTTTTTTCAGCCGAGGTTTGCATGTGGCAGGTAAGAAATTTTCTTGCCCAAATAGTGAGGACATTGTATTCAAAGCAATCTGCGTTAATTTAAGACATAGGAGATGGAAATTGTTGGAACAAATGTTCCCAAGTCTCACAAATGCATTGGTGACTCGTGTTGTTGGCGAGTTTCAGAACTCGCCTCAGTTAGACTTGGACTTTTACAATTGGGTTGGGGAGAAAAAAGGGTTCCCATTCTCATTGGCATCCTGTTGTGCTCTAATTCACGTGATGGTCAAGTTCAGGAGATTCGATGATGCGTTATCTCTAATGGAGAAATTAATTAATGTTAATGGAATGACCCCATTGGAAGTTTTGAATGGTTTGTTGGATAGTTATGAATTCAGTGACTTGTGTCCTGCAGTTTTTGATGCATTGGTTAGAGCTTGTACTCGATGTGGGGCTACTGAAGGCGCTTACTTGGTCATTAAGAAGCTGAGAATGGAGGGTTGTATTGTTACTATACATGCTTGGAACAATTTTTTGAGTCAACTTTTGAAGTTAAATGAGATTGTTAGGTTTTGGAACATGTATAGGGAAATGATTTCATATGGGTATATTGAGAATGTTAATACTTTTAACTTGGTTGTATATGCTCTTTGCAAGGAATGTAAACTACTGCAAGCTATTTCGACATTTTATCGGATGTTGAAGAGTGGGATTCAGCCTAATATTGTTACTTTCAACATGATAATAGATGGAGCTTGTAGGATGGGTGACATAGAGCTTGCCGTGAAGCTAGTTGAGAAGATGGGAGTAATGTCCAAGGACTCTATTTCACCCAACACCATAACTTACAATTCCATCATTAATGGGATTTGCAAATTAGGGAAAGTGGCATTTTCGGAAGAAGTCGTTAATGAAATGATTAAGGTAGATGTCAAGCCCGATGTAAGGTCTTATGCGACGATGATAGATGGTTATGCCCGAAGAGGGTGTTTGGAGGAGGCATTAAGACTGTGTGATGAAATGGTTGAAAGGGGATTGATGCCTAATACTGTCGTTTATAATTCAATTCTCCATTGGCTTTAATCAGAAGGTGATATGGGGGGAGCTTCTTTGTTGTTATCTGACATGATTGACAAGCATGTATTCCCCGATCAATTCACCAACTCCACTCTCATAAAGGGGCTTTGCAGAAATGGATATGTGATCCAAGGTTTTAGATTTCATAGCCAGGTTCTGGAAAAGAATGTCATTGAAGACACGTTTTCACACAATATTCTCATCAATTACCTTTGTAAAAGCAATGATTTATCAGGAGCCATGCAACTTGTTGGTAGCATGTTTATCCATGGTTTAATTCCTGACTTGGTCACCTATGGTGCTTTAATCGATGGGTACTGCAAGGAAGGGAAGCTACAAAGTGCTGTGCAGGTCTATGAAAAAATGGTGAAGGTGGAAAAAGAACCCAGCATAGTGATATATAACTCTATTCTTAATGGATTGTGCAACGAGATGTCAGTGGATGTTGCAAGACGGATGATAGATTCATTAAAGAGTATGGGTTTATCTGATTCTATAACATATAACACTCTCATTAACTGTTATTGTGGCCACGGTAATATAGACTAGGCATTTGCTCTATTCTTGAAGATGAGAAAGGTAGGGAGGTTAGTAAACGCAGTAACTTACAACACATTGATAAACTTTCTTTGCTGTGGGTGCGTTCAACAAGCAAAAGAACTAATGGAGAGAATGGTTCTAGAGGGCCTGATTCCGGATGTTACAACATACATGTCACTGATTACGTCTTCTGCTAAGAACTGTAGTCCAGATGAAGTTATTGAATTACATTACTACATGGTGCTTAAAGGAGTGGTTCCATACAGCCCGACTTACCGGGCTATTGTTAGCCCCCTTCTTGGGGAAGAAAATGAGCAGAAAGGAATTTAGTTTTTATATTTTTCTTACTCATGTTAGAACAGTTGGCATTATTTATATATATTCATTTAAATAATTCATTTTCTGATGATGAAGAACTAAACTTCTTTATGTGAAATATATACTTATAGAGGTTTTTTTTCACACATAGTGTGGATGTGCCTAATTGTGCATGTATGTCTCATTTCTGAAATTGTATAGATAATCAAACATGGCCTCCTAAGAATTCAGGGGCCTTCTTGAATTAGCCTATTGATAGGATCCCCTCTTCGACTTTACGGTTAGAGTCCGGGATTTTGTTTTCTGACCGTTCTTCCCTTCTCGTTACTAAGAGCTCTAAATCAAATAGGTTCAAAGAACAAGTTGACAATGAAAGTTAAAAGATCGTCCAACACTGATACGAGCATTTTTGGTTCTGATGCAAATGTTTTGTCCTGTTAAACTGAAATTGATCTTCTGCACAACTCTGACCAATAATGTATCAGTCCATGTTGTGTGGCCTTGAAATTTCATCTTTTGTTGTTGCAGGGTATGGCACAACAGAAAAATGCAATCCTTTGATTATTTTCTATAGAAATATAGATGGAGACTCAAATTATAAAGCTTTCTTGTCTAAGACCCTGGTGCTTGGTAGTCACATGGGTTCCATTAATATCTGGAATCTAATGGAGTTGGACCCCTAAAATGGGGTAAAGCTCTCTCAGTGTTTTTTTATCCACAATATTCGAACTCGATATTTAAAAGGGTATAAGCGCCTTACCCTCCAATTCTGCAGGTGTTGGTAATTGTAAAGCTCAACTCTTTGATCTCCTGCTACTATTTTTAGAGATTAAAAGCTGTTTTTGCCTACATTGAAGTCTGACTTTTCTCATCGGGTGAATGCTGACAACAGTGGCTTTTACAGTTTTACTTTGAACTTTTATCACTCAGGAAACCTGGAAATTAATCCAGACACGGGAGCATCATGAAAAATATCAGTAGCCATTGTTGAACTTGAAGAGTATCGAAATCCATGAAGTGGTATATGCCTTTCAGAACAGGGAGCCTATCAAGTTAAGATCCAAAGCACAACCACTCATAGCTTGCCACTTCAACTAGGCCCCACATTAAAAGTCAATGAATCAAAATTTTTCAAAATCCTTATCCCAAAACCTCATCCATCCCTCCTATTCCCTCCACTCATTTCTCAATGATTTCCTCCATACCGGAAGAAAACCACTCTCCAAAGAACAAAAAGGTAAAGACTTTACAAAGACAAAAACAATCCCTTGTAGGAAAAAAAGCTCTGCTCTTGCTCTCTTTAGAGTAATTATCTTTCAATCCTCCATTGTTCCACCATGTCTTGCTCAAATCTGACAATGTGGGTGTCTTCAAAACCTTCTCTTTCCGACATTTCTTCCCTCTCTTTCCGTTCTTTTGTCACCCCTTTTCAGCTCCCATCCGAGAGTCCAACTACCTGTAACCCTTCAAGGTCCTCTTCGTCTTTGACCACGGTTCACTGTGGTCTCCGTGAGCTTCGAGACCGTATCGATTCGGTCAAGAACACGCAGAAGATCACCGAAGCGATGAAACTTGTGGCTGCTGCTAAAGTCAGGAGAGCACAAGAAGCTGTTGTCAACGGTAGACCTTTCTCTGAGTCTCTTGTTGAAGTCCTTTACAACATCAATGAACAGCTCCAGACCGAAGACGTGGATGTTCCTCTTACCAGCATCAGGCCTGTCAAAAAAGTTGCCTTGGTTGTTGTCACTGGTGATCGTGGTCTCTGTGGAGGTTTCAACAATGCTATCCTCAAGAAAGCTGAAGCCAGAATTGCAGAATTGAAGCAGCTTGGACTCGATTATACAATAATCAGTGTGGGGAAAAAGGGTAATTCTTATTTCATCCGCAGGCCTTATATTCCGGTGGATCGGTTCCTTGATGGTAGCTCACTCCCTACAGCTAAAGAAGCTCAGGCGATTGCAGATGATGTTTTTTCACTCTTTGTTAGTGAAGAAGTCGATAAAGTCGAACTTCTATACACGAAATTCGTATCGTTGGTTAAGTCCGATCCGGTGATTCATACTTTGCTTCCACTGTCACCAAAGGGAGAAATCTGTGATGTAAATGGTGTCTGTGTTGATGCAGCTGAGGACGAGTTCTTCAGATTGACCACCAAGGAAGGGAAACTGACAGTAGAGAGAGATGTTATTAGGACCAAGACGGCTGATTTCTCTCCGATTTTGCAGTTCGAGCAGGATCCAGTCCAGATTCTCGACGCGTTGTTGCCTCTTTATCTCAACAGCCAGGTTTTGAGGGCTTTGCAGGAATCATTGGCTAGTGAGCTTGCAGCTAGGATGAGTGCCATGAGCAATGCTACCGATAACGCCCAGGAACTGAAAAAGACCTTGTCTATCGTCTACAACCGGCAGCGTCAAGCCAAGATCACTGGAGAAATATTGGAGATTGTTGCAGGTGCCAATGCTTTGGTCTGATGAACTCGTGTTCGTTTTGCCGTCGATTGTGTTTCATTGTAGGTACTAAAAAGAATTGTTAAATTATGAGTGTTCTCCTTATTCATTTTTATATACTTGTTTATGAACAATCATGCAGATATGATCCTTTTTTTTGGCATTGTAATTCTCAAATGCTTACTAACTCTATGCACAATGGGAGATGCAATGTGTTTTGAAATTGAAAAATAAGAACATTTACCCATCTTTGTATGGTATTTTCCCCTTGTATGCATAATACTTGTCCGGCTGCCGGAGAACGGGTTTTCTTGCTCCGGTTGGCTATGATGTATTGCAAGAAAGAATTATTTTGCCTTGTTGAATCAGAACTAAGAGGAATTAGGCTTCTCATTCTATAGAACTGCTGAGAGGGGCCTTTTTTTCATGTAGATTCATTCTATGATGTATCTATCGAATTAGGCTCGAGACTTTGTAAGTTAGCTTTTGAGGTCGGACAACTGCCGAATGCTTCACTCGTTTCTGACTACATCCGAAGTTTTTCGTTACGAATTTTGGTGAATCTAAGTCAAGTTTACCAGCAATTTAGCTGCCTAAATTAAAAATCATGGAATATGATCTGCAGATTATATCAGACAAAAGCAACAAAAACAAATACAGAATCCTGCATAGAGCCTAGATTGTAATAAGAAAGCTCATGTTCCAGGCTACTTGTAATAAGACTCGGGCCAAACATGTTGCTCTTGGGTTTGGTAAGCCTTTCCCAAACCCGAAACTCCATCCTACTAACTCAATTACAACTTGATTTAATCATAAAAACTCCACAATTCAAATGATGAATAAACAGAATAAAGAGTGAATTACATTAAGAGATCAAGTAATACACAGAAATCTTATGCACTACAATCATCATGTAAAACGGATAAAATCATATCCGGCGGACTAAGAAACACCTAACTGCTCCATGGATTATTCGTCGCAAGCTTCACCATACTGTCAGCCAACTTGTTTACTTCATGATACACATGAGAAATTGACACATCCCAATCTCTAGACATAAGCTCAAACAATTTAACATGTATTCTAAAATACCCAAATTTATACTCTTTTTGCCATATCTATTATCTTGTTGCTCTGATTTTATGTTTTACTAAGAGATCTTTGGCATTCAATAGTAACAATAATTTTGACTAAATTTATGGTCATTTCTGGTCGAACCTCCTGTTAAGAGTCAAGCTCTCATAGTTTTTTTTTTCATCTTCAAAACTTTATTTGAAAGGACATCATTCTCTTGTGTCTATGGACGCAACAAATGTTGATATATCACAAAGTGTTTAATCACTCGGTTGGCATTATTGTCGATCCAACATACAAAAACACATAAGATCAAACATGTCTAAACGCTCGATATCTTTCTATTTAAAGGTGAATGATCTAAATAATCTAGACATTATATTTAAAAAAACTTAGAATCCGATATTAAAATAATGGTCAGCCATGCTTTGCGAATATTATGGAAAAACTAATGTTGCAGTTGCAACACAGGACTGGTGAATATTATGGAAGTGAGAAGCCATGGATGCCTTAGCCAAGCTGCTGCATGAATATATGATTCACATGAAAATGAAAAACTACAAAATGCTTACATACATTTGGATTTGATACTATAAATTAAGCTACTGATAGGATGGAGACAAGACAGAGAAAGGGTTTTGTCATGTCTGTGAGTTACTTCGAGGTGTATGAAAGTTAATATTAGAAAAATAGTTAAACGTCTTTCTTAAGGTTTTTTTATAATACTAAAAGCATATTGATATAATGTAAAAACCTTTTTTAACGTTTTAAAAAACATTTTTCTTATTTAATTCCATTGAAATATTCAAAATTTTAAGCTAATGAGATGGTGAAACTATATTTCTGCCCCAAAAATAATAAAAATCAGTTTAAACCTTACAAAATTATGAAATGGCAACCTAACACACTGATAAAATTACATCTTGAATTCCTAAAATTAAATTTTATCTCTTTCTCTATAATTTAAAAAAAGAAAAGTAAATATTTTTAATAGTTTTAAGGTGATTATAAATACAAAGTAGTATTTGTTTATAGTTTAAGTTAAGGTTTGGAGTTAATATTTAGAAAATTTAGGATATAGTGTATTTAGAATTTAAGATTAAATCTTAAAATTTAACTTTTTTGTGTAGAGTATAAAAAGGATACCAAAAAAAATAGAGAATTTTTATTCATCAATATTTCAAAAGAAAATTGTGGTGGACCTTACGTATAAGTAACCGATACACACACAAAGTTCAATTGATTAAATCCATGTAACGTACCAAACAAAATTTCCTCTCTTGAAATTCCAACCAAGTTGTTCCCTTGTCATTCGGACAACAAAACAAGATGGAAAAGCAAAAGCTACACATACAACAATAACTTTGACGTTGGCAACTCTCTTGTTTTGGTGGAAATCTCCCTGCACGACAAGTTGGCAACTCAACAACAATACACCTTGAAAATATCCCACAAAGCTCTTGCTTTCTTATCCGGGTTTTCTTCAAGTCATCACCACCATGCATCCAACCCTCCAAAATGGTTAATAAAAACTTCGAAGACCCGTATTCGATATAAATAAATAAATAGATAAATAGATGTTGTTGGTTAAAAAGGAAAAAAGACTTACCTCATATCTCTGTATTTTTTATTGAAAGCAAAGAAGTACTGGTTACGTGATATTGACATGGCTCAATCAGATAACACAACTCTAGGCCTTTAGAGTGACACTCTCTAATTGAACCGCACCAATATCTCGATAACATCTAATGTATTGAAAAATTATAAGTACATAAAGATAATACAAACACATACATATGAAGAAGAGCATCAACAACAACACACACATACATATGCATATGTGTGTGTGTATACTTACCTTCAACTTCAATGGATGATAGGAAATGAAGAACAAAGAAGAGGCAAGCTAGGTATAAAAGAGAGAGACTAATGGAGGAGGAGGAAAATAAGGGTTTAGAAAGAAAGAGGGGGCAAACACACACCAAATGAAATAAAAAGAGAGAGATATAAGCAAAGGGGTGATGCCTAAAAGCAAATGGTAAGAGCATTGAATTTGCCACCAACCCAACAACAAAAAGGGGGGGGGGGGGTTCTTAAATATAAAGTTGTGGAGAAACAATATAAGGGGAAAGCTCTCATTGAAACAAATCCTTGAGCTTTCAATTCTATGCATTTATGAGGTGGAAGGGCCTTGCTGTTGTGGTGCCAATACCATTTGAATTTCAAAACAAGAGAATAAAGTCTTTGGTTTGTGAACTTAAACTTTTTAGGTGTTGTCAGACTGTATACCATACAATAATATCTCTGAGGCCCAGATTTTGGCATTTAAGAAACCACTTCTGCATCAAATTAATGTTTATGCAGTATTAGCAAAGCTATATAACCATCTATCTTGTGTAAGAAGCCAACATATAGCACATAGAAAATGATGTTTCAAAGGACATAATTAATATGTTTTTGCAATTAATGGGACAAACAATAAGTATATTGATCCTTAAATGTTGGTGGTTCAGTTGGGGTTTGCATTTCATGGATTTAATTGTTTTAAATAAGAAATCATAATGATGATTTGGACATCCAATGGGATTTATATTTAGGACTTGGGAGGCTTGATCTTTGATTAATTTTTTTACCAAGTGTCTTTGATTAATTGAGCATTACACTCAAGGGTAAAGTTTAAAAATATGTACTGATAATATGGTAAGATATATTGCACTCTTCAAGAAAGTTTTCACTTTAAACTTTAGAGATCACATTGTTAAGATAGACTATCATAAATCTAGAGCATACACAATAAAATAGACATAAAAAATAAAAAAAAATAGACTAGCCAAAGCTAAAAAAAACTTTATGCTAAAATAGCCTAAATGGGATTATTATTTTTAGGAGGGACCAAAGAAGTTATTTATTTAACTAAAGAACTAAAAAGATTAAATTGAAAGAGGTTAAACAAAAACAATTGTCCCATTTCACCGACAAGTCTAAACAACAAATATTTTCAAAGTTGTGTAGTTTAAGTTAGGGTCTAAAGCATGGTACTTAATCGATAGATAAATAATTATCATAACCGCGTAATTGTGCGAGTCTGGTGATTTATCAAATCTAAAAACCTATTTTTCACTATCATCATATAATGATTTTAAATTTTTGTGACTTAAATATTAGAAACAAGGACAGGGCGCATGGAGAGTGGAAAGGGCAATTGCCTTTCAATTTTGAATAATTTAATTGTTTTTAGATCATTGATAGTTTTAAATCTATTGCAATTAAGTTTTTGGCCTTCTCAAATTTTTAGGTTTAATGTTTTTAAGACCTCTAAGTTAATATCAATGAAATTAAACTATGACTCCTCATTTTTTTTGTTAAATCACTTTTTAAGACTCTTTAATTTTAAAATTAGTGAAATCAAATTGTATTTTTCTTAATTTTTATAATTTAATCATTTTTAGAACCCTATTTATTTCAAAGCTAATCAACTTGTTCCCATAGTTCAATTTCGACTCCGTCCCTGATCACAGATAATATTAATGTACCAATTCCGACACCATTGGCTTAATATCAAAGGGCATCTAGGTGTGCCAACTCCAACCCCATTGACCTTTCGTTCTCTCTACAAAACCTTTGTCGCTCTCATCCTCCATGGTTGAAGTGCAAACCGTATCACTTGGAAAATTATGATAAATTAAAAACTTTAAGTCATATTTTTTATGGGTAAAGGAGGAGATTCGAATGATAAATTTATTAATTTAATTTTCACTTCATGAGACCTTTTCAATTGTATCTCATATGCTCAAAACAGTTGAGTAGTAAATGAGAAATTGATGCTCAAAGTAGGATACTTGTGAACTATGTAAGGAAAATGAAAAACACTTATCCCACATTGGTAGGATAACAAGCATGGAAAGTGTTTAAATACACCAACCCATCAATTGGTAATTATTTAATGACTTAAATGAAAATTTTGCCTTGTGCGCAAGGGGGTGAATCTAACCTATTTGGGTTGGGGTGCATCTGCATGATGTGGGTGTCGTAAATGTTTAGACCAGTTGGGCCCTTCGTGGACCTATAGATATTTTATCCACTTTGAATTATTTTTTCCTTATAAATGTTCATCTTTTTGAATATTCTGAATATAATAGGAAATTTTATGGCTTTCCATTAAATTCGAATATTAAAAGGTAATAGCTGCAATTCACGAAAATATATCCATTTTAATAAGGTATTAATTGACTATTTTCGAATTAAATTGGACAGAGGGCAGTAGCAGAGCCAGAATTTTCATATAGTGGGGTCAAAAGTGAAGTATGGGATATGGAGAATTCTCATACTACTACAATAAGTTTACTGACTCCATACCCCAATAAATCAAGTGTTGTCAAATCTAATATTTCTTATGAAAATTCTATATTACCTCCTTAAATTTATCTACCCCAACAAATTAAGTGGGGTAAATTGGCCTCCCAATTAGTATACTACATTCGCCCATGTCAGAGGGTCAATGGCCATTAATACGAAATATTTGTTTTCCATATTTTTTCTTTTCCATTCCCCTATAAATATCATGCCTCTCTTCAGTTTCAAAACACAACTCAAAACGTTTCTTCTCCTCTAGTATTTTTCGGTGATAGGCAAAGTCAAGAGAATAGTTCGTGATCTCTTCAGTTCGTGCTACTGTCGAAGATCATTTTCTTGTTGTATCCTGGGAGACTAGCGACTGACGAACTGAAGTACTCCAAAGTAGTCGAAATTTGTTTTAAAAGAACTGCGACATATTTTCTACTTTTTCATTCGAATTTAAGTTTATCTCTTTTAATTCTATTTCTCTATTTATTTGATTTGTTTAAATAGTATTTAATTTCTTTTATCGTCTCGAATTCTAACAATATTTCAACACAAAGCACTATTAAGAAATGGGTAAGGAACAAAATGAGTGAAGATTGACCCCATGGTACCTAAAAAGGTTAATAAATGCAGCCCATTAGGTTAGATTTGGGCAGTGGACCCATGTTCTACAATGGTGGTTATGCTTCAACAATTGCTCCCCTAATAAAAGCACTGCCCGTTAAAAAAAGAACAAAGATTCAATAAGTAGCAATTCTACAGTAAACCCCCGCCCCCAATAGTACAAATGTATAAGAGAAAAATGCATACAAGTTTAATTATTTTCAAGATTTTATCAGATTTAAAATTAACAAAATTAAATCATATTCTCCACTTTTCTAGTTTAATTACTTGAACGTTTTGAAATTAGTGAAATTAAGACTTAATCCTTTAACTTTTTTTATTTAATGTTTAGGATCCTTCATATTCAAAGTTAAACACTTACATCCAAGTTTTATCCCTCCCATCCCATGATTACATACAAGTTCTATCCTTGAGTGAGTGCATATATGTATATGTATATTATGCATACTCCCAATGATCTGTCCCTCTCCCCATGTGAATTAATGCATTCATCTGTAACACCCACATCATTTACATCAAAAAAAAAAAAACTGCCCCACTTTAATGACTGTTTTCACGTGAAAACCCTGCTAATGTACGAAACCCTGCAATATACCCACACACATATATATAGAAAACTATTCATTACACATATTGTCAATTTATGTTGCAGTTGTTAGTGAGATTTTAGAGTTTAGGTTTTAATTTGTAGAGTTTAAAGGTTAGAGTTTATATATATATATAGATGTTTATGTCTCCTACTCACTAGCGGATCCATGTGTGGTCCAGGGTAGACACGTGTCTACCTTAAAAAAAATCTGAACAATATGCCGGTCATTCATTAAACAAAAAAAAAAGACATAAGAGGAAACAAGGGGAAGAAGAGAAGAATATTGCAGACAAAAAACAACACACGAACAAATTAAAACAAAGACAAACAGAGAACAAGGAAGATCCAAACCGAACCACACAGACAAACCACATCAAAACAAACAAAGAAAAACCACAAAGGAAGGGTGGAGCATCAACTCCCAACACGAGGGAGAGTCAGGTCCGCTGAGGAGGGAGGGAAACCACCAAGCCAGCTGCCGCGCTTTAGTTATTTATCAGTTAGTTATTCATTTTACTGATTGTATGCATCTTCAAATCTGAATTTTCTTGTGTTAGTCATCTATTTTACTAGTTGTGCCTGTCAACTATAGAGGAAATGTATGATAGAGATAGAACTTAGTTTCATTCATCAAATGGTAATTTTACAAGAGATAAATCTCTCTATTTAAGCTTGAAGATTGCAGCTTAATGTAACTGACTTTGAGACTGTTAACCTAGATACAACATGCTAACAACTTGGGTTAGGGTTCTTCGTACCAAGTATAAATGGGTTGATATGATTCCATTGTCGATACACGTGTGGAAAGGGGTTAGTTTGGTATGGCCTGAGGTTCGGAATAGTTTTGTTTGGTCGATTGGTAATGGACGAACTGTAGACTTTTGGAGGTATGTGTGGTTAAGCGATGTTGGCCTTCTTATTGACGTGCTTGTGGATCCGAAGAATGTCTCTATTCTGCCTTCGGTCAGTGTTGCGGACATGGTGGCTGTGAACGGGAATTGGAAGTGGAATGAATTTGATTGGCTTCTCCCAAATCCAGTGTTGCAGCGTTTGATGGCTACGATGACACCTAGTAGGTTTCAGATTCTCGATTCGGTCGGATGGAAGTGGACTGCCAATCGTAGTTTCACGGTTCGCTCGGCATATGATTTACGATCTAGGTATGAGGCAGGTTCGGGGGATACGTTATGGAAAATTGTGACTAAATATAGAGGGTTGTCGAGAGTAAAAACGTTTCTTTGGCTTTTAGCGAGTGGTGTCTTGCTCATCAATTCTGAAAGAGCGAGGAGGCATATGACTGATCGTATGGACTTCAGTTTGTGCGATTCGGGTGCAGAGACATTAGACTATCTGTTCCGGTCATGTCCAAAGGCGGTGTCGCAGTGGGTGAATGTTATCAAAACTGCAAGACTGGTTGAGTTTCTTTTGATGGATTTTCATGATTGGTTGCGGTGAACTTGGTAAAGTCTGATTTTTCTACTAGGGATGATCCCAACTGGGATCTTCTGTTTGGAGCGATTCTTTGAAATTTATGAAAGTATCGCAATGCTTGTGTGTTTGACCCAGATATGGTTGGTTATTTCCATATTTTGGAGCGGAGTTTCTAGGTGCAGGGTGACTGTGTTTGAGTGGCAAACTCGGCATTGGCAGGGTCTCGATTTGTTTAGCCAACCAGTGGTATGGCAGATTATTGGTTGGTGCCTCTTGTGGGTTGGGCTAAGTTAAATGCCGATGGTGGTCGAGCTGCTACGACGGGGCACGCTACATGAGGTGGTGTGCTACAGGATAATGATGGTGGTTGGATGTTTGAATTTGCCAAGTATGTTGGTCGGTGTTCTGCTGTAGAGGCGGAGCTATGGGGCATTTTCGAAGGTCTTCTCCGAGCTTGGGACTTTGGGTTGCGGAGAATTGTTTTAGAAAGTGATTGTGGCGAGGCGCTGCGTCCAATTCGAAGGAGAGATCCTAGTGGGAGCTCGTTGAGTATTGTGAACCATATTCATGCATTGTTGGATCGGGACTGGGAGGTGCATGTACAGCAGATTCGGCGAGAGGCGAATCGGGTAGCCGATGGATTGGCTAAGTAAGTTGGGAAAGAGAGTGCTAGGGTTCGAATTTTTTCCACACTTCCTTTCTTGGTGCTGGGTGCTCTATGTGTTGATGGTGCCAGAATGTTTGATTTGAGGAAGGCTTAGAATCTAGTTTGGATATTGGTTAATGTTTGTTGGTTTTGTGTGCTGGTTTCGTGCATGATTTTTTTATGTATCTAATCGTCATGTGTACTCTTTTCCTCCATCTAAATTAAAAAAAAAATTTAACGAGGCACATAGCTATTATCCCCTTTTTATTAAAAAAAAGACCTCATCAGTTATGTGATTCAGTTTTCAAATGTTAAATTATAGTCCTCATATTTTAATTCGATATATCTCTATTTTTATACTATCATTAATTAATCAAAATAATTAAAACCTAACGTGGCCGGGTAATAAAATCTAGAAAAGGTTAAAACTTAAGTTCATTTTTAGATAAATATATATGTAAAACTTTGATACACAGATTATGTAAAACTAATTTTATATAAGTCCGTGTATTTACACTATAAAAACTCAAATCTTAATTTTCTAACCCTAACACTAAAAAACTAAACTCTAAATCTTAAACCTTAAACATTATATACTAAATTCTAAACATTAACCTTAAATTCTAAACCATACAACCTAAACCCCTAAACTTTAAACTCTAAACTAAAATCTTAACCCCTAAAACTAAAAGATACGTGTAAACTAAAATTTATACGACCTGTGTATCAAATAATTTTCATATATATATATATTGCAAAATCATTTCCAATTTAAAAGCAATATTAAGCCGAATTTGTTGAGAGCGGAAGTTGGACGCAAGGCCCACGCTCATATCTAATTTAAAAGTGTTAAAATAAAAGTATTTGTGTGTTGAGAGTGGGATTTGAACCCACGCCCTTTCGGACCAGAACCTTAATCTGGCGCCTTAGACCAACTCGGCCATCTCAACATATTGACATGAAGAACATCATTTGTTTATATGATGTTTGAAGTAGTTTATGTGTAAGAAACCATAAGCTTAAAATAAATTTGAGGGGAAAAAATAAAGAATAGTAGAACACTGTCCACACTTCACTACATGCATGCTTTAAAACAAGGGTGAAAGTTGGGTGGACCTTGACCCCTCATAAATTGTAAAATTATGAGCTTAATCCCGTTAAATTCTAAAGTTTTAAGATAAGATAATGTTAAGAATACATTTTGACCCATAGATCATAAAATTTTAATTTAATCATTTTAAAAATAATAAAATTACAAGTTAAAGCAATGATAAAATTATATAAATATATCACAAATTTACTTAATGGGTTCCAACCAGACCCTATAAAGACAATTTTTAAAAAAAAATAAAGTTCAGGGCAAGATATGTATTAGAAAGGATAGAGTTAGAGTCAGGACAAAACGAGTTTGAGTAACGACGTTAGATGACGATGTGGCAGGACAGGCCATATTCTCCACGACAATTTTTCGGCAGGAAAAACCCATAAAATGTACTTGACAATGGCATGTGCCTGAAGAAGCTCTGAAGAAAAGCAAAAGGTGAACAATAATAGTCTTTCTTTTCCCAGCAATGGAAAGGAACCCTGTAAGATGGCATTGTCTTTGATATCCCAATTTGCTTTAGACTCTCCTTTGTCTATGAGTAGCTGCCTTGGCTTTACAAATCAATGGTTTCTCCCCTTTTACAGATTCTCTTCCATTTTCGTACATGTGACCACCGATTTCAAGAGCTATCTGCAAAACAATATTTGACTTGTTTAATCACTTTCACCTTTCGGTCCCAAGGATTTCCCCATCCCTTATAATTGAAACGTGCATGGTTCTTTGTTCCTTTTTGGCAGTCGCCAAGATTTTTATATAATAGGGCTAGAGTAGAGTATGAGATGTGAGGATTCTCATACCACTACAATATAAATATTGTCGATCCTATACCTCACAAATTAAGTGGGGTCAATTCTAACATTTTCTATGAAAATTTTTATACTAACTCCTTGAAAATCCTATTTAACTATTCAAAAATCTCATACATGATATCACAACAAATCAAGTGGGGTCAATTGACCCCTAATCAATATGTGGCTTCGCCATTGCCTTTTTGGTATGGTGTTTTTGGTACATAGTAGTCACAATAGTTTCGAGTAATTCAAATAGAGAATTGAATTTCGTTTTGAGATATAAATTTTTTAGTGTTGTTTTTCTCCACCCATGAGATTCAAATGCAAGACTATATTTAAGAGATTTTAAGCTTCTTACCACTTATCTCAATGTACGTTAATAAGCGTTTATCGAAATAACATTAAATATTAAGATTAAACATTTTTTTTGAATTAAAAGGAGAACACTCCAAGGGAGTTTACAACTCAAACGATGCTAAAAATCCGTGGAAAGTAAATGACAAAGCTCAACAGGAGGCACCTCTAGTAAAGATGTATCAAAACATGAATGGTCGGCTAGCTTGACAAGTTTGTTGGCGGGCATGTTGCCATCTCTTGCGTCCAACAAAGATCCGTTACCCAGCTCCTATCGCACAACTTTCGGATACGAAGAACAAGGGAGAGGGGATTGGAAGCGACACGAGGGTCCTGCACCAACTAGAGAGCCTGCTTACTATCAGACTGAACCTGTAGAATTTCGACCCCATGGTCCCAAGCCAATTGAAGACCTATGTAAGGGTTCATAATTTCGTATGGAGACTGTTTGATAGCCAATGAATTTTGTAAAGCCAAAAATCCAATTCCCATCATGATCGCGTAGTAGCCCACCAATTATAGCAGCAACAGAATCATGTAAAACAGCCCCATCGACATCTAAACACAACCACCTTTGCTCCGGCTTGCGCCATTGGGGTGGGGCTAAGGGAACGTCGTTGGCAGGAGAGGTCAAAAGCCAACCTTCATTGTAATATCTATCCCACGTGATACTTTTGGACATCATAGACTCGTGAGTTAAGTTGCACTGTGTGAAAAGTAAAACTGCTTCATTCCGGTTCTTCCAAGATTAAACAACTTTTAATCTCTGAATTTGACAATTTTTTTCAATTTAATCCCTCAAATTTATTTTAATCTATGAATTTGATAAATATTCTTATTTTAATTCTTTTAATAACGTGATACACTGTAATTGTGTCATGTCATCAAAAGCCTAAAAATAAATAAATAATTTAAATTTAATAATTAATATGAACAAAAATTATAGAGACTAAATTAAAAAAAATTAAATTGAAGGATTTAAAATTACTTTATTCTCCTTAAATATTCATAGCATATCCAACTTATGAGATATTTTTTGGGGGAAATCTGTAATCCCCTATTTTATGATACAGGTAAAAGTTGTAAATCTCTATGCATAGATTTCGATTAAATCACATGTAAGCATAAGATTTTAGTGTAGCAGCATAGGCATTAGCTAGCCTCTGCTTACCAAACTAAAAGGGTCATTTTTCCCATTAGAAATTATACTATGGGTAACTTGTAAATTTATTCTTTATATTTTAATTTGAACAAGTATAGTTCTTGTACCTGGAGAAATTTAAAATTTCAATCATGACCTGAACGATACATGAATAATACGATTAAATTATAGAGATTAACATTATCAAATTTATAATAAAAATCCGATCAACAATTTACATAGTATATGACTAATAGCATTAATTGACTTAACATGTTTAATGGATTATCATTCAAGTCAAAATAATTTTTTAAGTTTTACGAAGAACAAAAAATAAAAATATCAAATCAGAATACAACTAAACTTGCAATTTACATGAACTAATAACAATTTTTTTATTAAGTAGTGTTGCAATAATATTCCCAAAACAAATGTCAGGATTCAAAGTTCAAACCCACACAAACTGAAATAAATGAGCATCTATAACCACTAGATTCATTGTGAGATCTCAACTAATAGCAAAAATTCAACTAACTAATGATTCACTCATTACACTCATTATTATTTATTACCATTGTCTAATAGCAAAATTCATCACCAATTTTACACTATTTCCACTAAAATATGGTAAGATCAAAAGTTAAAAAAATACTATAAAATTATGTTGAACAACATACTTAATTAACCACATTTAGTTACCAAATTCTCAGCACCATTGATTTCCAACCGCAAAATCTTTGCAAGTTGCAAGAAAATCAAATGTTTAAGATAGAGGAATTCATTTAACCCAATTATGTGTACTTTGAAGTTTGAACTTTTATTATTTTTCACTTTGATTTCCTTGTGGACTTGGATTTCTTTAATTTGCCAGTCTTATCATCCACATTGATCCAAGTATATCCACTAGGAATAGCAAAAGGATCCGCTTGGTGTGCCGTTGTATAATTCTGCTGCTGCTGCTGCTGCTTGCTATTCGACACTGATTGACTATTGCTTCGCCTCAGCCATGCCGCCGTCGACGATGACCATGACAAAGACGGCAACGATGAATTGTGTTTATCCAACTTCTGATCCTCCTCTGTTCGGCCTCTGCCAACTCCGCCATTGGAAAAATATCTAGGACTCGAGAGTGGGGTGAAGAACTGCTCCGTCGACTGGAGTTCGACGAATTTCGTGAACGTTATCACCACCCTCACCGTCGGCACGACCGGAATCGCGATCTGCAAACCCCCCCAACAAACAAATAATCAAACAAAAAGGCCAACCCTTGCCTGAAAATCACAAATCAAACCGGAAACGACAATTCGACGGTTAACAACTCCTAAACATTGGTCCCACTCTGATGAGAAAAATAACCTGGGATGATGTGGGGAATCACCGTTGGATCTAAAAACACATCGTTTGGATAAGTCCACGTCGAGGAAGCCGAGCAGAGGGACCCATAAAAAAAGCTTCTCCACTAATCAGAGACCAAAACTCAAAATACAACACTTCTTTTCCTTTTGTCATTGGTCAGACCTTCCTACGCATCGAAACACCCAAAAGAAACACCCTACTAAGGAGACAGATATTCACGTGGACCCCACATCCAAAGCATATATTAATAAAATTGGTCAAATTCAGATATTGGTCCCTCTGGTATGTTCAAAGTTAAAATTCAGTCTCACAATTAAAGTTAACTCCATTACCTATATCGGTCAAAACTCTAGCATCATATTATAAAAACGCACTATCAAGCAATGTCAAATTAAAAGATAGGACTGAAGGTTAAATTTGGAGAATTGTATAGGGACCAAAATCATAATTTGACCATGAGAAAAATTAGTAAATTGTTGTCTTACCTTAACCGGAAAAGTGCCCGCCGGGAATTTGGTTGTCAACAGCTCTCGCATTCTTCGAACAGCTTTCATTTTGTTGGCCAAAATATCAAGTAGAGGTAACAATTCTTCTGTTTTTAATGGGAATTGTTCCGTTAACCAAACAGCCGGCCGCAAACTTCGAAAGTACTCTTTCTCCTTCGTTGGCGGAGGTGGCACCACCGTTTTCGGAATCGCGAAAGACGTTGATCTCCTAGGAGGAACCACCGCAGCGGAAGGGAAAAAATCCACACTCTTCCTCCCTACCGAAATCCACTCTCTATCTTCCCTCACAAAGCTACTATGCCTTCTCCGATCAGGCATTGCGAAATTCGGGTTTTCACATACCAAGAAACCGTCATCCTCTTCGTCGAGCTCTAAGGGTAACTCTAGTTCAATTCCAGCGACGTCGTTTTCGGAACCCACAACTTTTCGAGACCGGAAGCTGAAAATCACGTTATGTACTTCGTAAACTTTGGCTTTCCATTCGCCGACGCTCTCTGTTTTCTCTTGGCGTCTCCAATTCGTTCTCCCGACGAGTTCCGCTTTAGTTACGTCCATTCCGGGTCGGTATACACTCGTTTGGGAACAAAAGCCGGCAGCGTCGGATTCGCTCATCGGAGCCCCGGCATTTTCGAACGCGTCAAAGATTTTTCGATCGTCCCTGTTGAGGACTAGCAACGAACCGCAAGGGATGTTATGGAGATTATCGCCGTCTCCGAGGAAGAGAAAGCTTTGATCGGCGCGTTGGATTTTTAAGCCGTCGAATCCAGCTAGTGAAGTATCAGCTCGAAGGTTACCGTCGCGTTTCCAGATCTTGTATGTATCGGAAGGAGCAATTTTTCCGACGAACGGAATTACAGAGCTTTCGAAGTGGAAAGAGATTTCCATGTAGAAGTCCTGCATTCGGCGGAGAACGGCGATTACGCGAGGTAAACGGCGGCGCCACTTACACCAAGAGGAACGATGGTGGAGTTTCAATAGAACCAACGCAACGTCGGAGCTCCGGCGACAGAGCGCTTCCTGGAGAGGATTCCAACCCGCAGCGTTTTGGAGCGACACGTCAGCACCAGCCATAGCGAGTGTCTTTGCAGCAACGACGTCGTTTAATCGGACAGTAAGGTGGAGAGAAGTTTCACGGAAAGGGACATCCCGTCGGTCGAGAACGGCGGAGATTTTGTCAGCTACTCTCTCTTGACTCAGTGAGTCACTCTCGGTGTGGATCTGGGAAGGATCGGCTAGCTTTGGCAGAGTGGAAACCAATCGAGTCAAGGTGGCATGATCACTCAAAACGACAGCGTAGTGAACAGGACTATGCTTGTAATCCTCCGGTTTGATAGCTGGAGACGGCGCCATCACATTCGCCGACGATGATCTCGACATTTTTTACCGCCGATAATTCTCTGGGATTTTTTTTTCTTCAGTTCTTTGTTGGGATTGCAGAAGTGAAAATAGCGGAAATCAAATGGAAATGTGTGGGAAATGGGGGGAAAAAGGAAAGTTAGGTAATTTTGGGAATATGAAAATGAATTTTATTGGGTCACGTGTAAAGTTAAAGCGGGAGAGGGACAAGATACACGCAATCGGGCTCGGCTTTTGTTGATGCTTCAGGCAGACAGGGTTCAGTCTTAAGCCCCAACATCCCGTCTTTGTTTTGTCTTTTCTACTTTTGTTTTCTTCTTTTCCTTTTTTTTATTTTCTAAAATTAAATTAATTTAATTTAATATAGTACAAAATTTGATTCGATACAATATTAGTATTTATTTTTAACTTATTATTTGAATATTATAAAATTTGGATTTATAATTGAATCGATTAAATAATATATTTTCATTAATTATTCCAACGGGTTCAACCATTGGTTGAATAATAGTTAAATAAAAAATTAAAATATTTAATAATCAGTGCTCTATTTTGACTTATATGCACCTGTAAAACCAGTTGAATCCATTCTCAATTCAATTGATTGATTTTATTTGATTTGATTTTAAATATAATAATTTATTTTCATATATTCAATTTAATTCATGATTTACAACTTAAACTATCATAAGTTTTTAATATTGAATTGATCATTTTAAATTAATTTATATTTTTCAATATAACATATTTTACCTCCCTTTCCTATGGCCTACGGGTAAACTACAGTTAAAGTCCGTGGATTGGGTTGTTTAGGAGTTTTATTTATGATTTATTAAGTTAAGATTTAAATTTAAAATAGATAGTTTATGTAGAATTTTACATAATTTATGTACAAAAAATTTTATAGATAAACATTTTTGTAAATTTAAAAAAAAAAACTGGATCAGATCGATCTAATTCAATTACCTTTGATATTTTGTTCAAATTCTATATAAACCGCATGTTTAATGAAAAAATGGATATGAACCGAATCACCGTGGATAATAGTGATTGCAGGATCAAAAGAAATCACGGGGATAAATGGTAATTCGTAGGTAGGTCCTATTGTTGATTTTCCGTGAGATATATTGCTCTTTTGGGCTAGATCTCTCTCTCTCTCTCTTTCTCATCAATCTAACGGTTGTTTCCTATTGTTTTTAAAGCCAATGAATGAGGATTGATATATTTCCAGCCTTTGATGTAAAGAAGATAAACAAGAACGTTGAACCAAAACAATTGGACAACATCTTTGAAATAGAATTTTGAAATGCTTTATGTACAATTTCCCATCACCTCAATCATTCGGGCAATAATGCTTTAAAATCTTCCTCCTAATCTAGTCAGGACGAAAATTTTACCAGATAATAGGAATGGGTACGAATTGAGTAGCGTCATATTTTTAGCTAATTCAAAATTGACTCGAGAAAATTTATCTTCCACCCGACCTGAAATCAACATTGTCATTGCTTCACTCGATCCAAAATTTGAGATTGAAATTTGACGTGGCCCAAAAAAATTCAAACATCATGTGAGCAGTTTTTCAGCAACCAAACAGAAAACATTAAAGAAAACTTGACACTTACTGCAAAATTCAAGAAAATCCTTAAAAAAACTTTAAACCGTCAACAAAATCCCCAAGTCAAAACTAAATACAAAGTTATTACCAAACATCATGAATATAGTTTGAGTTTTTATTAAAAAATGAAGATTTTGTTGAAGATTTCATGTATGATTTAAATAATGAAGTAAGATTTTGAAGAAAAAAAAATTCAAACTGTACAAATTATTGTAAAATAATATTAATTAAAATAAAAAAGAAAGAAATAATAGATTCTTGTATAAACTAAAAATATTAGCAAAAAAATTAAAGAAACAAAAAAAATAAAGAAGCATAGAATGATGCAGAAGAGGGGTGCGTGAGAGAAACAAAGTGACATTTTTATAAATAATATAAATATTCTGTATTAATTATTTAGGTCAGGTCGAATATATTTCACATCTACCCTGAATTTTACTATAAAGTCGGGTCGAAACTCGTTAGATCAAGACTGAATATCTATCCCTAATTATGAGAAAAAAATATTTTATGATTTGGGTGGTTGAATTTCACGAAATAAGAATGTTTAAACAATAAAAGTAAATGTCGTTTTGTCTTCTTTTTAAAGTCGTCGGAAAATTTAGACAAATATTATGGTCAAGTTGGTTGATGGCATGATAAGTATGTGCAGCAAGCATGTAAATGTCGATTTAAAAACATATTGACTTCTACTTTTGTTATAGAAAGGTATGTAGATTATGAAATAAAAAATAAAAATCTCAAACCACAAAATAAAAAATGACAGCACAATATCCAAAAAATTCCCATGACAGAATCATTTAATATTCAATCTCACAAAATATTAAACGATTGAATTGTAAAAAGAATATTAAATATATAAACTCAAAATTTAAAGAGAATATTTAAGATATTTAATATTTAAATTTATAGAAATTAAATTATCATTAAATTAAAAAAATTTAGATGACACAGATTCTTTTCGCCGCTTATTTAATTATGTCCTTGGTAATCCTTAAAGTAATTATTTTATTAACCGTTATTTATAGTTATCAAAAATTGGTTCTAGTTTTTTTATGTCAATACACAACAAATTTAAATGCCAACTGTTTCACAATGTTGGCTTACAGAAGGTAATTTTGATAAAATTTTAATTTTTACATGGTTTATGATGATAATGTTGTATATAGGCTAATTACATATATTTTTTTCTAACTCTAGAAAGATAAGCTCTATTTTTTATTCACGAAAGTATTTAATTTGGGCTAAAATTAAAGGTGCGTTTGAAGAAGTCTTAGCAATGTATTGAGATATTAAAATTGTCAATATTTATTTATCTATGATATTGTATTATTTTTCATTGACTTAAGTATCTTATTTTTTTCTATTTAAGTGTTTAAATTATTTTTCGGATAGAATATGTGCCTAGAATTTTTATTTTTGTCAAAATAGGTGTTTAGTTTTAAAAAATAACACTCAATCATTAATTAACACGTGGTCAAAAAACCCAAATTTGCAAATGAGCTAGACACCTATTTGGACAAAAATTAAAACCTTAGACACCTAGTTTGGACATAAAAAACTTTAGACACCTATTTAGACCAAAATAAATAAAAGTTTCAAAAACCTATTTTATCAAAAAAAAAAGTTAAGACACCTAAATTAAAAAATAAAATACTTTGGACACTTATTTTATAGTTAAGCAATTTTCATTTAAATATTTCTTTAAAGCATTCTTATAAAATATTTTTTACCTCCAAAAATAAATATTTCCATGTTTGTATCCAATTTATAGATATTGTTTATTAAATTTCATGACTTCAAAATTATAAACAAAATACGAATGGAACTTGTAGTATTGAACATAATAATTTTAGAAGTCTTGTGTGATTTATTAAAATAAAATCTTCATTCAAAAAATGTTTGTTGCCTTTAGTGTGCGTGGTGAGTAAACTTTTGAACAAAAACGATTCTATCAAAATAAAATCATGAAGTACAACGATATTTAATTTCCCTCATATACTTTCCCATTAGTCTATAATTAATCATTCGTTTCTTTCTTACAAACATCTAACTTAATTTTTTTTTTTTGAAATCTCTTTACCATGTGTAGTAAGTAAATTCAGAACCACTACTAATATTGAATCTCAATATCTAAATCCAGTTTAAAAACTTTTGAATAAAATTAAAGGGGAACAAGAGCTTTTGAATAAAATATAATTGCTATTATTAATTTTTTGAGGCAATAAATTTTAACTTACCATCGAAGCGTACCCTTAAAGAATCTTAATATCAGGTATGCTGCAATCAAGGAATAGACTGAAGGGGTGCTGGAGGAGAAGTCGCCACCCTAAAATTATAATTTTTTTTTATAGTTTAGGTATTTCTTATTGATAATATAATTATGCGCCCCTTAAAATTTTGTAACTTCGCACCTCCTACATTTATAATATAACTTTTTAATAGTTTGCACCCCTCTACATGAAACCATGCGTCCATCTATGGCTACAAATATAATACGATAAGAGTAGTAGTTTTAAAAGTCATTGAATTAATATTATAAATATTTTTTTTACAAAAATTAAATTATTTTAAGCATAATAATTGAGTACTAATTGATTATTTTTAGATATTGTTGATTGCCAAAGTGAACAGGAGTTGGAGGTGGTGACCCAACGGTGGTCGGGATGGTTGTTCCGAGTCGAAGCTCGTATATTGCTCATATTTTGTGGACAATGACCTCTCTGGTCGTAAATCTATCGTTTCTCTTGTTGCATGTCCTTTTTATACTACTAGGACATGTGTCATGATCAGGTAATTGTGGCGTGTTGATTAGACTGGCTATGATATGACGTCCTAGGTTTACATTTTTATCGGCAACGATCTCATGCATCACCGCACGATTGTTGGGCGAAGTGTTGTTTGCGGTCTTACTTTTTCGCCATGTATCACGAATGATGCTAGATAGATCGTGGATGGTCGCATGCGTTGTTATATATTCGCATGAGGGTACGCGCTGACGTACGCAGCGATCACGCACGTGTCATGTGATCGCTGGACATCCTTTGTGTGATACTGTTTGTAACCTCGTTTGTTTTACGTGTGTTGTATGGCTTTGGCACGTGGCAGTAGGTGTTTGAGGGCACTAACAATTTCCCCCAGGTGAGGGAAGGTTATAAAGTGACATTGGCAAACCTGAGGAATTTGTAGAGGCCTCATTTGGGTGGGAGATTTGTGGTAACAATTTTGAATTAATTTTTTTAAAGAACGAATCGTTGCATACAAGTTGTAAAGGTTATACGAAACGTCATGTAATGCGTCTCGTTAATAAATAGGCTGGTTTTCTTCAAGGACAAACCGCTACATGTGAAACTTCATATAACAAACCTCTTTGTTGATTAAGCTTGTTGAAGAAGACACATTTCTTGATTATAAATACTCTTTGTTGGTATTTTCGGGCTTTATTTTGCTTACTTCACTGGTTGCTTTGGATCTTTTAAGAAAATAAAAGAAAAAAGGAAAAGGAAAGTTTTAGGAAGGAAAAGATAGTTATTTTTGTTGTGATGGTTGATTCGTCTGTGGTAGTGAGTGATGAGTTTCATCGTACTACCGAGCCAGATGAGTTGTTAAAAACATTAGAGTGTCGGGTATTCTTGTTGTTAATCATTTTTGTTATCGATTTAGTCTGCCGAATGAGGTCTTTCGCCTGAGCGTATATTCCAATGAGGGAAAGTCGTGGTGTTTGATTCCTCTTTTTGCTTTTGAGGCTATATTTCATTTACCACTACATCTTTTTTTTTTGTAAATTGATTAAATTAGTTTGACATTGCACCAGGTCAGCTGAGTGGAAGTAGTTGGTGAACTTGGTGACTTATTTCTTGAATTGCAAAATTCATGAGGACGAACCTTTTATCGACGTGTTTCGTTATTTTTATAATGTGATGGCTGGTCAGAACAAGAGTACCAAAAGTTTTGTAACTATTGGTTATCGCGGAGGAAAAGAATTGATTCAATAATGAAGAATCAAATTTTAGTTGGGTTTAGATTATCTGTGATGTTGAAGAATTGTCACATAAAAAATTATGCGTCTTGCCAAATAATTGCCGCATGGAAGTTTTGAAGATATGATCTTTGTTTGATTTAGTGTGATTACAATTTATGCAATTTCTTTCTATTTTACCTACCAAGTGTCGCGACCATTTTTTAAATCGGGACGTGTAAAAATAGCCTGACGATTATTCTTTTGAAAAATTGGGGTTTTTGGTCATTTTTAATTTAATCTTGAAAATTAGGAATTTTCATATTAAATTGAATTTTCCATTATTTATCTTTTAAAAACATTTTGGAGTCGCCACTGATCACTTCGAGGTAGACCGGACACCAGAAAAACAAACCAGAGATTTTGTCTTAAAAATTGGGTTCGAGAGTCGGTTACGTGTAGGGAAGGATTAACACCCCTACAAACGCCCAATATCGGTACCTTTACTTTTACGTGGCATTTTGGTATTTCGAATAATAATTTGAATTTAATTTATCCCATAATTATTAATTGAATTTAAATTCTGAATGTAGATATCATTTTATAAGGAAATTCATTTTGTTCGAATACGAGATTAAAAGCACCCCGTTAAGTGGCACCATATTCGTATTTAAAAATGAATTTATAACACAAAAGGTTTTTTAATGAATGATATTTTATTGTCTTGTCAATTTTAAGTATTAATCCTAAAAAGGTTCTATTTTATTAGTTGTTTAAATCTATAAATATTAATAAATAAAATTACTTTTATGTGAAAATGCCAATTTCTTGAACACCTTCCATATATTTAAAGCTCTTAAATTAATTATATTCCTAATTAATTAATTAATTCCTCTAATTAATTAAAGTTCTAATCCTAATTAAGGCTCTAACAATTTATTATTTAATTATAAGTAAAAATGTATATCGAATATACATCATTATGACCAAGGCTGAGATAACACCCCATTGTAAACAATGGAACACCATCCAGATTTGAACCTCAAAGATTCTATTCGATATACATTTAATTAACTACAATGTATTAATTATTAATGTCAATTAAATAACTAATTTGATATCCAATTGTACGTGGAATGTTTATTAAATATAATTTGTTAAAATTCACTTTGAGATAACACCCCATTGTAAACAATGAAACATCATCCAAATTGGAATTTTAAAATTATATTTAATATGCATTTAATTACTACAATTACCTATCCTATTTAATTATTGAATCCTAATTAGAGAAACCTATGCTAAAGGCTCTATTAATTAACCTAATTAACTTAGGTGATTGAATCGTCTAATATGCAAAACTATACGCTTAATTTAAAATATACAAGCAAACACATAAATTAAGGCAATTAATTAAATAAACAATTAAAAAAACTAAATTAAAGGTAACTGAAAACCAAAACTGATGTTATTACTATTAGGACCAAATTGAAACAATTACAACATTTAATGTTCTATAACAAAATCCAGAATGATCAAATTGCATTAACCATAAACCTTGGGGATCAATTACAAAGTACGAAGGATTAAATTGAATGAATTTCAAAGTTCCAAAGCCAAATTAAGAGAATTAGGGACCAAATTGAGAGAAATAAGAGTTTTGTGCCAAAACCAAATGGTACCCATATAAAGTACGCGGGTTATCAGCCTGACCCGGGTTCCTTTCATGGGTCTCCCAAACCCAGCACCAAAATGGTGCCGTTTTGGGAGGACTATAAATGTTCAAATTTGGGCTTTTTGTTTCATTTCGGTCGAGCTCCTCTCTCTACCCCCTCTCCCTCTCAAAAATGCTCTCAACACAAACCTTTCATACCAATAAACATCCCAAATCCATATCAAAATCCACCATTTTTGTTTGAATACCCATCATGTTCTTCATAAAAATGAAGAACACGGTCAACCGCCGCCTTAAACCGCCACCTAAGCCGTCGTTCAATCCATCGCCGCCTACTTCCGATCATCTTTAGGTGTTCGTCGGCCACCGTTTCAGTACTCTGACCAGAGCTCAATTTCGACCACCACTGCCTCTTCGACCAGCCACCGCGAGGCGATTTTAGGCTGCCGACCGGAACCTTAAATTTTCCCTAAATTCAATTTTCGAACCTAAAGACCATAAATCTAGACCTAATCTGATAGGATTCTTGTCTTCACCCAACCTAGATCTAACTACCTATACCAAAACCCTCTTCGACTACGTCTTTATTCGAGAGAAAAACTCTGACCACCACTTTACAATATTCCAGCCACCATAAGAAAATTCCCAGCCTTTTTAGGATTTTATTTTTTGTTTTTACTTATATTTCTAATATGTTTTTATTTTGATTTTACAGGCACTAAAAGCAGAGAAAGATGGTACCTTCACGACGGCGGCACGTAAATTATGGTCATCACCTCCGACGAGTTCCTGGTGTCTGACGAATCTCTCGATGACCGATGAGTTTCACGTCAGTAACTGTTTGGCTAATATTTATTGGTTTATTTATTATTATTATTATTATTATTATATTTTAATCATTATTATTAATTAGAGTCTGACATTCTCGCTCTCTCTCCTATTTATAGGGGTTGACCTGATGACATCAGCACACACCAGCTGGATCCAGATCAGCATCAGAAAAACCATAATCCTTGTCTAAGGGTTTGAACCAATGGAAGAGTTCCACATGGCACTATTTGAGCGGGAAAATGGATATCAGTTGGGTTTTGTGTTTCTCTGGTTATTTGGGCGGGAAAACTATGAATTGGGTTTTTGGATCTGTAAATGGGCTTTTGGATTTGTAAAAAGACACTATTTTGACTATTTTGATATTATTTATGGACTATTTATTTATTTAGTATTATTTATTTATTAGCTCGGTCAAAATTCGGGTATAACAGTTGTCCTTCTTTGCTCATTGTTGTGGAACAGGGATAGAGCAAAGACTGAAAATACATAAATTTTATTTAGACCTCTTGGTCATCCTCTGAAAGGCAGGTCTTTTATTATGAACAATGCTGAAGTTTGAAGCTGTTCTTCTTATTATGAAATTCTTCAAACTTCTACCAAACTCTAGAATCTGAAGTTGTTCTTCTTATTACGAAATTCTTTATCTTCCAAGGCTCAAAATTACTCTTGGCATCCTTCATCTCTTGAGGTCTGAAGTTTTTCTTCTTATTATGAAATTCTTCATCCATCTATTGAACTATGGAATCTGAAGCTGTTCTTCTTATTATAAAATTCTTCATCTTCCCAGGTCTGAAATTGTTCTTCATTCTTCATCTCTTAAGGTTTGAAGTTGTTCTTCTTATTATGAAATTCTTCATTCCTCACGAGGGCAAACTCTTATCATTAGGAGCTCTTCCTTCTTCGTCAGGCGAATTCTTCTCATTAGAAATTTTGGAGTGAACTCTTCTCATTAGGAGTTCTTCATTCTTTGATGGGCGAATTCTTCTCATTAGAAATTATGGAGCGAACTCTTCAGATTAGGAGTTCTTCATTCTTTGTTGGGTGAATTCTTCTCATTAGGAATTCTGGAGCGAACTCTTCTCATTAGAATCTTTTCAATCTTTGTTGGTCCACCTCTCTGTAAAGGCATGAACAAGTGAGCTCTTCTCATCAGGAACTCTTCAATCTTTCTTGGCGAGTTCTTCTTATTATGAAGCCTGAATTTTATACTGGACGAACTCTTCTCATTAGGAGCTATGGATTCTTTACCTAAAGTACTGATTTTCTCCCCTATGGGGAACAATTGATCCTGCAAAAAAAACATCATCGATTAATTCATATTCAATCTGAAATATCATGAAATATTTTCAATTTCTCGCTTGAAGCACTGAGTTCTTTGATTTCATTGCTTTTCTTTGAGTTATTTGATTTCATTATTTTGCCGTTCTAAAATTTTCAAACTATATGAATGCACACCCTTTTTGAAACATTCCAAAAATTTGACTCTCAGACTTTTATTAAAAAGTGTTTTTGAGAGAAGAGAAATAACTAAAATATATATTTTTAAATTGGAATGGTTAAATATATATTCTTGTTCAAATTCAAGCTAAAACCCATTTTTCCATGACTACTTTAACAAGCTTCTTCAGGTGTTTTTCTGGTTCTATTAAGGTAGCGTCCCAGGGAGACGATAGTAGTCCACCGAAATCGAGCGGAGTTAAAGCTACAAACGAAGCTAAATCCAAGGAAAACAACACCGAGAAAAGCCCTCCGATTTCCGATGAGTTATTTCCCCATTGGAACCAGATTTAGTCTCCTGTGAATCCAAAGAACTTGAAACGCTGTTCAACTGCTTGTATTAATGGAGAATGTACGGTCGAGGGAATTAATGTTTGCTGCTGAGTTACTGTGATTCTTTTCCACAAATATGGTCCTTAATTGATTTTTTTACTGTGATTCTTTTTCACAAATATGGTCCTTAATTGATTTTTTTACGTAATTTAAAATAAAGTTTGTAAAAAATATATTGTAAAATAATTAAAATGATAATTTTATTATTAAAAAATTAAAGTTTAATTTATTAGAAAATTAAAAAGATGGTAAAAAAACGTGTTTAATAAAAGTGGTTGAATTTTTCAATGAGACAATTTAAGTGAGATAATTTTAAAACACAATGGGCAAATTTTATGGGGTAGAGAGTAACTATTATTATAAATAATTTTAATTCTTTAGACATGTTTGATTAGTAAAATATAATTATATTATAATTTTATATCATATTTGATAGCATAAATTGAAATTACATAGTTAAATATGTTTAATTTTTTATGTCATATCTGATTAATGATATATTATTACAGTAAAATCTCTATAAATTAATAATGTCAGGACCATATAATTTTATTAGTTTAAAGAGGTATTAATTAATCGATAAATTAATAATTTATTAATTTAAAGAAATTTTTTCTGATTCAACGAACATACGTTCTTCTTCATGAATAAAAAATGACGTGAGACATATTTAAAATGTACATTTGGCCTTGGGTACTGTAACAAAATGGATGTCTATTACCTATTGAATTATCCGGGTGAAAATGATACATGTTCAGAGGTTCAAAGTTTAGAAAAATTATAGCTAGTGTTATTAAAAATCCTATTGAAGATAAAACTGAAGATGATACAATGTCTTTACAACCAATTACACGAAATGAGTCACTCATAGAGACAATAACTCTTCACAATTTTTGTTGCAGTATGAAAACGCAACACCGAAACTCTTGGATGTAGTTAGGAAAATTAGAGATAAAATACAGCTAGATTTAAATTTTAAGAAGAAGCAAATAACAATGGAATAATATTTACCAAGTTGTCCTAGTTATATTTGTAATTTTATAAAATTATTAATTTATAATATTGAAGGGGCCATAAATTTATATAAGGGTCTTTCGGAAAATTATTATCTTATTAATTTATCGAAATTATTAATTTAGACCTTAAGCCCAAGTCGAGACTAAAAAATTATTATTTTTAAAAGTTATTAATTTACCAAGTATTAATTTATAGAGGTTCTATTGTACATCTAATTCAGTGAAATCCACAAATTACAACGATTGTCTAAACAAGCTACAACTGTGTAATTAAACCAAATTACACCAAAATCTAATTACACGAGGGATTTCCAAATGTCCACAGCATGTTAATTACATAGTAATTACATTTACTTGTAATTATAAAGAATTTTATTTTTTTAACAATTTTTACCTAAAAATGACGAAGGAAAATTTTGCTCCTAATAGGTCTTAAACCCATAACTTATGAGAAGGAGAGCGTGTCAATTGAGAGATTTAATCGCATACTCTAGAGATTATTGACAAAAATTTTAATTCTTTAGACATGTTTTACTGATAGAGTATAATCACATTCTAATTCCTTATATCATGGTTGTTGGTATAAATTATAACTACAATGGTACAAAAGTTTAAAATTTAAAATAATATTAATTATAATATTAAACAGTGTGAATCTAACGAGTGATATCAGTGGAAAAAAGGATAGTGTTCATCTTAGAAGATTAGGGTTCAAGCAGTTTTGTCGGCAAAGTGTTTGTTATCAAGTGGTTAAGAAAAAATATAAATAAATATTACATTGTAATCACCTATAAACTATTCAAAAAATATTAAAGAGTGGTAAATGTTATAGGGCACATGAGCCCAAAAAATACGTTAGGTACCAAGATGAAAAAATGGTAAATGTTAGAGGTCAAATTATGCATTAAACCTTTAAATTATAAAATCTAAAATATAAGCACCTAATCATAAAAACCTAAATATTAAACCATAAACATAAATTATAAAATTTAAACGGTTCATTGATTATAACTATCCGGTCCTTGAACAGTAAGAATACTGAATTTTATAAACTAAGAAAACGCAGCAACAAGAGGAAATGAAGTTGAAGTTTCTTCTTCTCTCACTTTCCTACAATGGCTTATGCATTGTATGTAAGTCGTAATAGCTTATAATGTCACCTCACGTCAGATTATAGATGGGATGTCAATCTTGCATTTTCTAGTAACTTTCAAGATTTCAATAGTCACAAATTTCTATTATCTTTTAAGTCAAATCGAATAATTAAATTTTTTAAAATGATGTTTTCATTTTCTATTAACTCCATTTTATATTTTCTTCGTTTCTCAATTTGAGACATATTTGAGTCCATATTTTACATGAATTATACAAAAATGGACCCTTACAGGTTGCGTAGAGAGTATGATCCTTTAAATTTTTTTAAAATTAATGTTTAATTCTCAAAATTTTTAAATGTTTTTTGATTAAATAAAAAGATTACATTCTTATATCGGGATTCAAACTTATACAATATGAGACAATATGAACATTCTTAATCACCAGGCCAATTAGTAGATCTCTAAATGTTTTTAATTAAGTACAGTTCTAAAATGCTATTTTAAGTTTGGTTTTTTGCGTATATAAACATTTATATTTATTCAACATGACGAGAATTAAACTTATTTATTATTTTAATGTGTTGAAGCGAATTAGAATTAAAATTTTACTTATACAGTTGAATCAAAGTTAAAATTTCCAATATTTCCACTTTAACTTTGGGTTGTTGACCGAGCTGAAATATGCCCACTTCTTTTCCGAAAAAGTGCAAAAAACAACCTTCCACGAAATCTGCAAGATGGAAAATATCTGCCAACAACTATCCCTATATAAGACGCCACAAACAATCTACTACTCCAGTCCCCAACGACACAACAAAAACCTTACCAAAAACAAGAAGATTTCGGTCCTCGAAATTCTTTAATTCAGGCTAAAACCCAGTTTTCCATGGCTAGCTCAGCAGGCTTTTTCAGTTGTTTTTCCGGTTTCAATAAGGTAGCATCTGAAGGAGACGATAGGGTTCCACCGGCATCAGTCCTAGCTAAAGCTATAAATGAAGCTAAACCAAAGGAAAACAGCATTAAGAAAAGCCCTCCGATTCCGGTAAATTACTTCCCCGTGGGAGCAAGACTTAATCTCTTGTGAATTGTTTCAGGTTTAAACCTGCTGCTTACTTTATGATTTTTTTTCATCCTCGATAATAGTGATGAGCAATGTTTTGTCGCATGGAATTAATGTTACTGTCGAGTTATTGTATCAATTCTTTCATTCAGTGTAAAATAAGTTTTGAAATTCATAAAATGGTAGCTGTTTTTTTTTCAATTAAATAAGGAGGTATTATATTTTTTATGTTAGGACTCGAACTCATACAAAAATGAAAATAATATAAATATTTTTAGCCACTAGGCTAATCAACGACATAATTCAACATTATTTATGAGGAACCGTCTAAAAAATTTAAAACTTAAAAGGGTCAAAATAAATTAAATATAATGGGAGGTGTTAAAAATAAAAATTTACCAATATCACTTAAATTTTTTTTATTTATTTTAACTTCAAGTTCCGCCTCTAAGATACACATAATTCCTAATTTCTTAAATCGAAGACAATTGTGTTAAATTGCATAGTAAACCGAAAGTGATTGTGTATAAACACATTCAAATTTACGACCTTTGAATATTACAACAACAATTATACTAGCCGGATTAATATTAAATCGACAAATTTATGAACCTAAAATCACTCATACTCGAAATGCTAATATTAATATCAATTGTCAGATTTTTTGAATACTAATATTTTTTCTTTTAACCCATTGACAAGACAAACCTTACACATATAAGTGTTTAAACATGAATCTTCTAAAATAAACATTATCATTTTTTTTTATTGGAGCCACTGAATGGGCTATTGAATCGTGCAATATTAAATATACATGTATGAGTGCAATCTAGGAAAAACAGGCCTAGACCCAACAATACCAACATTGATCTGACCCGGGAAAAATGGATTCCCTCTTTTTAAAACTTGTCGGCTGAACCGGGCTGCGGGCCAATTTTAAATTATTTTTATCCTACCCAAACAATTTTTACTGTTTTATATATACTAACATATTTGAAAAATAATATTTATATCAATATTCATAATTAAATTTTAAAAAAAAATCTTTAAATTAATTTAAAGGGTATAGTACACAAATGGTACAAAATGATTATTAAACTTTTAAAAGTTACATAACAATCATTAAACTTTAGTTTTTGTTACAAAATGGTCACTGAACCTTTAATCGCTATAAGTGGGTGATGTGAAAGTTACAAAAATTTGAATAATAACATATTTAATCATCAATTTAGTCCTAATTTAACTCTCATTATTGATGTCTATATTGATTAGATGTGTAAATATAAAGGATTAAATGTGCTATTATACAAATTTTTATAAATGTCACATCACTCACTTAACAACAATTAACAACTCAGTGACCATTTAGTAACAAAAATTAAAGTTTAATGGTCATTATATAACTTTTAAAAGTTTGATAATCATTTTATGTTTTTGGGAATAGTTATTGACCATTTGTGTACTTTGCTCTATCTTAAATTATAGTCGAACCGAGCTAAATCAAACATGTTTTATCAAATATCCAATAAAGACGAGAAATTATATTATGGGCACAGCTTATCACATCAGTCATGGTCTCATCCAATGAAAACTACCCACTTCACCATTATTTTCCATGTCATTAATCCAATAATATAATAACTTCAAAAAAATTAAATGATATGGTAAAGTGGATGGTTTTTATTTGTTAGAAAAAATGATGAGAAAAAAAATAATGGTAAAGTAGGTAATTTTTATTGGATAAAACTACAATTGATGTGGTAAGTCAGGCCATGATATAATTTTTGAGTGATATTACTTGACCCATGATAGGATTTAATTTATCACTTATTCATATGTGATATAGATTACAAACAACTTGGGTCCTCAAACTAAAAAATACAACCACGGAACATATTGAATGGTTCTAGTGATAAAATATAATTTGTTTTTTTAATTTGTCAGTTGTTCTGAGCTGCGGCCCAACTTTAAATTCTTTTTTATCCTACCCAACAATTTTTACTGTCCTATATATAATAGCATTTTAAAAATAAATTTAAAATACTAACAATCAATTGGTATAGTAGAACGAGACACTAAATTTCTTAAATAAGTTTAACGGTTAGAATTATATAGTTGAAAATAAAAAAAAATAAGTTGAGAGGGTCGCTCTTATAATGCGTCTCTACAGTATCCGGTCCAGATTAGTTAGCTAATGAGTTAAATAGAGAATATCAATTGTTAAAAAATAATTTTAAATTGATATTTATATTTTATAATTAAATTTAAATATAAAATATTTTTAATTAATTAATTTGAATCAAATCTAACTAACCCTAAATCAAACATGTCTTATCCAAGATCAAGTGATGACAGATTACTTGACCCATGATAGGATTTAATTTGTTACATGTTGATATGAAAAAGAAAGACATGACCAGTGATGAAGTTTCCTCTTCCAATTTATGGCGCGTCAATTATGGATTGCATGCAACTGATAAGGGGTAGATGTCACTCTCATGATGATTTTATGTGGCAAGGCTGACCATATATTCGATTAAGTTTAAATCGATTGAATTAATTTAATTGATTTTTTTTAGTTTCCCGTTTATTTGATTTTGATGGTTAATTCAATTTAATTATTATTCAAAAAAATTTAATTTAATTATTGGTTTTAAAAATTAACACGGAATAAAATTTTAAATAATAAATTGTATGTGTATGTTTAATTAGTTTAATCTAAATATAAAATTAAATACCCAAATATGAAACAATTAAATCTAATTATTTAGCTAAATTGCATACTATTGTTAAATCAAACAAATGTAATTTTTATTTTATAAACAAATGTTAAAAAAAACGAGTTCAATTAAGAAGAAACCTGGTTCGATTATTTCAGTTTGGTTCACTCCATTTAGGCGTAGCACAACCAACTTAGGCGAAGTATGCATAAGTCAAAAATTTAATTCACATCTTAGTATTCTTAAAGATAACTTCGTTTCTAAAAAGCCAAATAGACCAAGAGAAGTAAAAGAAACTCAGCCGCCAAATCTCCGGAGATAATTGAGCACACGGGGTTGTGGACCATTGTATCCGAAACTCACTAAAAGCTGCTGGCATGATGAGATGAACCCTCCAAAGGTCACACCACTTTTGCCAAATCTGCCAAACTATGTGGCAATGGCAGAGGAGATAAGTTGCTGATTCTGGGATCAATGAACATAAAGGACAGGCCAAAGATTGCAAGTTGATGCCTCTCTTATAAAGTTCATCCCTAGTGGCCACTCGGTTAAGGGTCGCCTTCCATACAAACATTTCGACTTCGGGAGGAGCAGAGTTGCCCCAAATCAGTTTTCAAACATCACCTTTCATCCTTCTTGAGCTTGAAGCAGCTTCGCAGAACGATTTAGAAGAAAACAAACCATTCGAAGAAGCCAGCCATCGGATACTGTCTGGACTATTAGAGTTTGGTCCAACGTTTCCAATTGTGTTCCTGAATTCATTCCAAACATCAACTTCCCAGTCAAATAGATTTCTGGGAAGATCGATATTCCAATACCATCTGCCCTCTGATTCTGAGCCAAAATCAGCCAGCACCCCTGTTTTGTTGCATGCTAAGGCGAAAATTCTTGGGAAGGCCAGCTTTAATGGAACATTACCCACCCAAACATCAGACCAAACTAGAATTCTTTTGCCATCGCCCACAATAAACCGCAAATTTTGTTTCAAGAGATTACCTGGTTTAGCCAATTGGGCTGTGATATTTCTCCATATCCAAGATTTGTTCAATGCTTTCAGATTAGTCGGTAAGATTGAACAGGAGTTAGGTTCGTATTTAGCGGCCAGGATTCTTCTCCATAAGCTATTTGGTTCAGTACCAAAACGCCATATCCATTTGCCGAGCAAAGCTTTGTTTTTGAGTTCGAGATTAATGATTCCTAAGCCTCCGCAAGATTTAGAAAGACATAGCGATTCCTAACTTACCCAATGAATTAATCGCCGATCCAACGACCCCCACATAAAATTGGCAAGCAATCTAGAGACGGTGGATTTTATAAGGCTCGGCATTGGAAGATGAAAATAAAATACATGGGAAGATTGGATAAGACCGACTTGATAAGCATAACTCATCCAGCAGAAGAGAGCATTTTAGTTTTTCATCCCGGTAATTTAGCTTTAATCTTTTCCACAATTGATTCCCAAATCTGGGAAGAGTTCTTAATGTGTCTCAGAGGCAAGCCGAGATAGGTACACGAAAGCTTTTCGCTTTTGCAATGGAAGATTGAAGCCCAATGATCAACAAGACTCCTCAACATTAATTCCCATTAGCTTTGCTTTTTTGAAGATTAAGTTTTAGGCCTGATGCGATTTCAAAACCCCTCAATATCCGCAAAACATTTCTGATTTTAGTTTCGCTTGCCCCACAGAATAATATCAGGTCATCCGTAAATTGGAGGTGAGAGATATCATTCGAGCTGTCCCCAATTCGAACGCCATTGAAGAAACTCTTTGACACGGCCATTTTTAGAAGCGAACTAAGACCTTCTGCAATGATATTGAATAATAATGGGGAGAGGAGGCATCCTTGACGAAGGCCACGACTAATACCAAAGACTTTTGTTGGAGACCCATTAACTAAAACTGAAAGGAAGGCTGTGGAGAAACAAAGTCTGATCCAGGAGCACCATTGCTTGCCGAAGCCCATTTTTTTCTATTATAAAAATTAAAAAATTCCACTCCATGGTGTCATAGGCTTTTAGAAAGTCTACATTGAAGATGACTGAAGATAACCCCCTTTTTCAAGTGTGGTCGATAATTTCGTTGAAAATGAGAGAGCAATCTAGGATTTGTTTGCCGGAACAACAGGCAAGTTGGGTGTCGCCAATGATATCTCCACACACCCTGCTGAGACGGATAGCCAGAACTTTGACAAGCAATTTATAAACACAACCGAAAAGGCTGATAGGCCTATAGTCCTCCATAGACGCGGGAGCTTTATTTTTCGAGATCAGAACAATAAATGTGTGGTTGAAAGAGAAGTCGGAGACATAACCTTTGTGGAAGTTCAAGAAGAAGGATAAAATTTCTTCTTTGAGGGATGGCCAAAACTTTTTTAGAAAATCGATATTAAATCCATCCGGGCCAGGGGCTCTCGATCCATCAAGACGAGAGAGCACCTCCTAGATCTCTTCTGATGAGAAAGGCTTTTCAACTTGATTCGCAGCATCGAGCAAGAGAGGTTTAAGATTACATTCAAAGCTAGCTACGGGAATAGTCGAAGAAGCATTATAGATAGATTTGAAATGACCTTCCAATGACTTCTTAATTGCCACTGCATCATTCAAAGCCTGCGAACCCATCCTGATAATGTAAATGTTGTTTATATTTCTTCTGTTTGAGGCCACCCAATGTAAATATTTGGCGTTCTTGTCTCCCACTTCAAACCATCTAAGGCGTGATTTTTGAAGCCATTCGCGTTCCTCTCTTCTAATGCGAGACCCTTAATGGAGGAAATCAAGAAATTGATTAGCCAGAGATCCAGAATGAATGCTTCTAGGATGGTTTGGAGTTTTGAAGTCTGTCTTGTTCATGTCTATGTATCAAGGGGTATAGCTTGCAAGAATTATCTCTGAAGTAGTATATGAAAGCAACTCTGTTACTTCAAACCTCAAAGATTCTCTTGAATTGTTTCAGAGATGATTTCAAAATGTAAGGCAATAGTTGCAAATGTTCGACCACTCAGGGAAAGAATATGACTGAGTATGGTGCAATCATCTTCAGTTAATATATCAGCCAGTTTAGTGACTTGGCAAGTTTTGCCACGAAATTATGGTGGTTCTGTAAAAATGAATTGGAAGAAAGTTCATGAATTTGAAGTGTCCAAGGACTTGGAGCATTTGTTCGCCCTAAATAATAAAGGTGTAGCAAACTTGATATGGCAAGAGACCAGTAGAGCAACATTGAAGAATTTGATCGCTGAGGATTTAAAAATCTATTCAGAAAGAATGAGAGCATCAGGGCATGAGCAAGAATGAGTATGTATTTGTGTTGGCAAGAGGGATAAATAAAGAATTACTGGAAGAATTAGAGTGGACGGAATTCATTCAGGTTTTCCTTGAGTAATAGTTGACAGTTAAATCACGGGAGATTTGTCTGCAATTTTAGGACCGTTGTTGAGTAATACCCTGAATCATCCCAATTGCTTTTGCCCGCGAGCATTGGGGGTCCTTTGTAAGGGAGGCTATTTCAATTTATTTGCTTGTGATGCTTGTTTCCTATATATATTTCTCAAATGGCAAACATTTTGCATTCTTTGATTCTTTAAATATTTCATCCATTCTTTGTTATGGGTTAGTTTTGTTCTCCCATACGTATATGTATATATCTTCACTAACATTTTTCTCTCAAGACCCTGGATATTAATTGTAAGAGTAACCTTGAATCAAATTCAGAGATCAATTTCAGAAATGTGACTTTCTTCTACTTTATTTAGGCCAATGGGAAGACATTAATGAGTGTTCAGGAATCACGGGAAAATCCCAAATACAAATTTTGAGTGGATTGCCTCTCAAGCATTGTTGGCTAAGGTCTTTGAATGAAGTGATAACCCAAAACATCTTCCACCTAGAGACAGCTTTTCTTCGAAGATATCTAAGTATGGGAGGACATTTGACATTCATTCATTTCCCTTCACAAAGAAAGAAAATAAGAAAAATATCATTTGCTGTCCCCTTTGAGCCTGAAGATTTTCTTTCAATTCAACCCAAACCAAGGATCACCTCTACACTGGGGGCAAAGAGGATGGAAGTTTGTCTGCAAGTAAAAATGTTCGGTTATGATCATGCTATGATAGTAATGCCTTGTGAATCAGAGGTAAAAGAAACAAAAGTGAATATATCAAGTGTAAATGCCAGAAAAGGCAAGATGAATGAAAAAGAATACTCTGAATTCAGTCAAAAAGTGAAGAAAGAAAAAAAGAAACAATGAGAGTTTGTGTTCAGAAAGTCAGCTGAATCAAGTTGAAACAAAGGAAGCACTAAAGTTGAAAAGTGCAAAAGAAAAGCAATACATTTATAAGAGATCTTCTATTCAAACAAGTCTCTATCCAAATGAGCAGTGAAAGATTGGTTTCAAGGAAAGGAAATGATCTCTAGGGTGAAAACCCAGAAATGGGCAGTCTAGAGTGATCCACAAAAAAGGAAAAAGAGAAAAGAAAAGAGCATTTCATCCGAGCATATTCAGATCAAGGAGTGCAAAAATAATATTTCACTTGAAAGAAATAATCATTGGTTTCATCACCCTTAAGTATTTATTTGAGCCTATATCCTTTCTTTGGCAGCCGTGAACCATAGCCTACATTATAAGCCTTAAAAGACCATTTTGACCATATACGGGTATTGGAGCAAGTTAAGTTTGTCTTTAGAATACATCCTCTTATTAGGGTTAACCTTCTTCAAGGACTTCCAGACTTCCAATGCTTGATCGAGATCAGAAAAGAGGGAAGGATTGGGCATGGTGAGTTAGTGAGGTGAAAAGTGTTACCTTAAATGTGATAGAATTAGGCATACGGGAAATGTTTCTCTCAGAAATCTAATAACTTAGAAGAAGTCACATTGCAGTCGATCTTTGTAGTTTGATTTGAAGGCTCTGTTACACTTGATATTTAGGGGGCCTAATCTTATTTTCTCATGATTTTAAGTGCAGGCAGAACAGGAGGTGGCCTCGATACTTGTTTAATGATGAAAAGTATGACGAGGAAAAGACACAATTTTGAGTGCCAGTAACATTCAAACAAACTACAAGAAAATGACACAAGTAATTTTGGGGCAAAAAGAGAGAGCAATAGCTGTTTTTCTAGAGCAAAGATGCGGCCAGATCAATCTGTTGAAGGTTTTTGCTATTCAAAAGCAAGAAAATAAGGTGAATGTGAGCGAAGATGATAATTGAACACAAGCCAAAGTAGGCAATGCTGCAAAAATGAACCTTACAGAACATCACATGCTGGTAAACTAGATCTGCAAGCTAGATCAATAGTGAAACATAATCTTTTTCAGAGCTATGAGAAAGAATTTTGTCAAAGAAGCTGAATGAAGATGTAGAAGGAGTGGGTTTCTAAGAAAATGAACAATTCCCCGGTATTTAAATTGTGAGAAATGCATAGAGATGCAACAAAAAAGGGGTTTATGTGCTTAATCCATGAAAACAAGGAAAATTTCATTAGAACGAGTAAAAGAAAAAACATTGTTGCAAAAAAAAAGAAAAAAAAGAAAATGAAAAATTAAGGTGAAAACATGAAATGGCGCCTTGAGAAGAAAAAAGAAAAGAAAAAGGAAGATCTAAAGTGAAAACCTGAAAAAAACGCTTTAGAGAAAAGATGCAGAGACCCTGAAGATTGAACCTGAGTGTAAGATGGGTTACACTGTTAGTAGAAGAAGTTTCAATGAAAGCCGAAGCGAAGAAATTTAGAGCTCCCCAGCAGATGAAAGTTTTCCCAAATGGTCATCAATTGTCAACATTCATGCATCATATAGTTAGGCATTCATAAGAAGGGGCATGTTAATTCATACATTCAAAGCATTTTGCATACTTTGACAGGAATTTGCAGATTTAATCAAGGAAAGGCGAAGATCAATTTAAAGCTTTGGAAGAGAAGATTCAAGCAATAATGAGCAGAGATTTCAGAAAAAGATCTAGTTAAGAAAGAATAAAAATCTTGAAAAGGTAGATCCAAGCATAAACGAACAAAGATCTTGGAGAAAAAGATCCAATTAGGAATGAATAAAGATCTAGAAGAATTAGATTCAAGCAAGAATGAGCAGAGATTTCAGAGAAAAGATCTAGTTAAGAAAGAATAAAGATCTCGAAGAGAAATGTCCAACAAGAAATGAACAGAAATCACGGATGAGAAAATCTGACAACGAGCAAGAATAGATCTAGAAAAAATTGTAGTTGTGTTTATTGAAAACAAATACATTAATTCATGATTTTCTGTTTGCAGATATAGATCTCAAGACATTCCGTTTATAGAGGCAGATTTCTCCAAAAAACTCCGTTGGCAGAGGCAAATAGCAAGATACTCTGCTTGCAGAGACGAATTTCAACAGATATTTTGTTTGAAAAAGCAGATTTCAACAAGTGGCTCCGTTTGTAGAGATAGATTCAAACAAAGACAGATTTTCAACAATGTTTAAGGTTTTCAACAGTTCCAGGGCGTTCACAGAAGCAGAATTCAATATGACATGTTGTTTGTAGAACCATATTCCGCAAGAAGTGAAGAGTAGATTTCAGCAAAAGCTCTGATCGTTTGGAAATGCATTACGACCTTGAGTTTATCAGGTCATCAGCAAGTCCTGAAAGCATGATGTTAAGACCGTCGGACCAACACTTTCAGAAATGATAAGAACTTTTGAAATGTTATTGCAATAAGACGATGGGGGCATGATATCAGCAAATATTAATCCTTTGGGTCTTCAGTTTCCAAAACAACAAAAAAAAGAAGAAAGAAAAAGAAGAGAGACAAAGATAGAAAAAAGAAAAAAGAGAAAAAGAAAAAAGAGAGGAAAAAGAAAAAAAGAGAAAAGAAAAGGAGAGAAAGACAAAAGAAAAAAAAGAAAGAGAAGAAAAATAAGAGAGAATGAAAGGAAAAATAAAAAAAGAAAAGGAAAAGAAAAAGAGAAAAAAAAGAGAAAAGAAGAAAAAGAAAAAGAATGAGAAGAGAAAAAAGAAGAAGAAGAAGAAGAAGAAGAAAAGAAAAATGACTCAAGTTGCAGATTGAAAATCAAGATAGACCAACTTCAGGCTCAAAAGAGGAAGATTCATAGTTTCAGGGTCTCCTGTTGAAGCACTTGAAATTTTAATGATATACCTAAATTGTGCATTTTTACAATTAATGTTGGAAGATTAATGATAAATTTGACTTTTGCAGGCATAGAAGGAGGTTGATTAACAGAGAAAGAGAAACAAGAAATGAGATTCCATATGAGCTTCAGATAGAAAGATCAAGAAATCGTAGGCATAATAAGTAATGACATCAAAGAACTCAACGCTTCAAGCGAGAAATTGAAAATCTTTCATGGAATTTCATATTGAATTTGAATTAATTGATGACGTTTCTTTTTGTAAGATCAATTGTTCCCCAGAGGAGAGAAAAATCAGCATTTCCAGTAAAGAATCCAGAGTGCTCAGTAAGAAGAGCTCAACCAGCAAAGAATTCAGAGCTCATAATAATAAGAACTCGCCAGCAAAGAATTCAGAGTTCATAATAAGAAGAACTCGCCAGCAAAGAATGAAGAACTCATAATAAGAAGAGTTCATTTTTTTGAAGAATGAGGAGGTTCATAATAAGAAGAGCTTGCTTATTCGACGCCTTTACAGAGAGGCAAACCAATGTTTGAAGATTTTCATAATAAGAAGAACAGCTTCAAACCTCAGAAGATAAAGAATTTCGTAATAAGAAGAACAGCTTCGGATTCCATATTTTGGCAGAAGATTAAAGAATTTCGTAATAAGAAGAACAACTTCAAACTTCAACATTGTTCGTAATGAAAGATCTGCCTTTCAGAGGATGACCAAGAGGTCTGGACAAAGTTCGTGTATTTTCAGTCTTTGCTCTATCCTTGTTCCACAACAATGAGCAAAGAGGGGCAGTTGTTATACCCGAATTTTGACCGAGCTAATAAATAAATAAATAATAGTAAATAAATAATAAAAATAAATAAATGTTTTTTTAATCCAAATGTCCAAATAAAGTCCAATTTACATTCCTAAAATCCCAAAGCCCAGATACAAATTCCCAAGGCCCAATTTACAATAATTTCCGCCCAAATAACCCAACAAACACAGATAGCTTAAATCTGCTATTTTTTCTGCTCAAATTGGTGTCTAAAAGGACACGTGGCAGACCCTTATTTGCTCAAACCCACATCACTCAGATATGTGTTTTTAAAAAAAACACAGCTGGCTCCGCTTACATCATCACTTGACACCTATAAATAAGGAGAGAGAGAAAAGTTAGTAAGCAATAATTATTAGTCATAAATAAACTAATAAAATAAAGTAATAATAATAAATACTATAATAATGAGGAGAGAGAGAAGTTTATCTCGAAAGCTGAACTAACACATAGATCAAACCGCCGTGAAGCTCGCTGTTGCTGGGAAATAGTCGCCGAGAAGATCATCCGACAAAGCTGCTACGGTCACCGTCAGAAAGGTAAACTCCTTTCCTGATTTAATTCCCTGCATAAACAGAAACAAATGTCATTTTTCATGTTAAAACGAAAATATATTACTTAAATCTAAAAAAATAGAAGTACGACGACCAGAGTAGTTGTAAGCCGAGGACGGAGTTGAAAATGAGTACCAGGTTGGGTAGTTAGCTCTTAGCTCAGGGAAGAAGGTTAGATTCAGTCGAATCCGGGTTAGTTTAGGGTTTAAGATCGAAAAATCTAAAAAATAAGGTTTTTAGGGTTTGAGCTACGACGATCGACGGTGGCCGAAAATTGCCTCATGGCGACCAAAAATCGCCTTGCGGCGGTCGGCCGAAGTGAGGCGAACGCCGGCGTTCACTTGCGGTGGCTGGAGAACAGCCAGAGGGTGGCCAGAGCAGGTGGTTGAGGATCAAGTGGCGGAGCTGGGGGTGAAGTATGGCCGGAAAATTTGAAGTTCATCCGGTTCTTAAATAACGCGGATGAACTTCATCCAAAAAGGTAGGTTTTTGATCCATTGTGGATCTTTTTTCTGGGTTATGAGTTGTTAGTGTTCAGAGGGTTTCAAGGGAGAAAGAATGAAGAGAGAGGGGGGAGCTGGTTGAAATGGTCGTTTCAACTCAGTTTGAGGCTTTTATAGCCGAGCCGAAACACTGCCGTTTTGGCAACGGGTTTGGGGAACCTGCGAACTCATAACGGGTCGGGCATAAGATCAACGCTCTTCTTTCCAGATCTTTAGAGTTTTAGCCTTTTATTTGTAATCCTTGCAATCTGGTCATTAGTCCAATGAAATTGAGTTTCTATAGTTTTACAAATATTTCAATTTGGTCCTATTTTCTCCTAAATTGAGCCTTAAACTTTGCAATTAGCCCAATTTAGTCCCCTTCCATTTAATTGTTTTCCTTAGGTTTGCAATTAGTGTAATTTGGTCACTTGGGGTTTTTGTAATTGGACATTATAGTTTGTAATCCTTCCAATCTAGTTACCATTTCAATAAAATCAGTTTTAGTTTTCAATTTCTTTCAATTTGATCATTTTATTTAATTGTTTTGTTTAAATATAATTAATTTATATGTTTGCCTGCATATTTTAAAGCTAAGCATATAGTTTATTTGTTAGACAATTAAATAACATAGAATTAATTAATTATTAGAGCCTTTTAGTTTAGGTTCTCAAATTAGGAATTCAATAATTAAAATATGATAGATAATTGTAGTAATTAAAAATATATTAAATATAACTTTAAAATCCTAATTTGAATGGTGTTCCATTGTTTACAATAGGGTGTTATATCAACATGGATTTTAATGAATATATTTACACTTTTATTTGGAATATTAATTTAGTCTTTAGTTAAAATTAAATAATTAAAAATACCATTGTAGTTAATTAAATGTATATCGAATAGAATCTTTGAGGTTCAAATCTGGATGGTGTTCCATTGTTCACAATAGGGTGTTATCTCAACCTTGGTCATAAATGTGTATATTCGATATATATTTTCACTTATAAAATTGATTAAATAGTTTGTTAAAGTCGTAATTAGGACTAGAACTTTAAATAAGTAGAGGAATTAATTAATTAGGAATGTAATTAATTTAAAGGCTTTAAATATATGGAAGGTGTTCATGGAAATGACATTTTCTCATAAAAGCCATTAAATTAATTAACATTCGTAGATTTAAATAATCAATTAAATAGAGCTCTTTTAGGAATAGAACTTAAAATTGACAAGACAATAAAATATCATTTATTAAAAACCTTTTATGTTGGAAATTCATTTTTAAAATACGAATGGGGTGCCTTTAATCTCGTATTCGAACAAAATGAATTATCTTATAAAAGGATATCTGCATTCGGAATTTAAATTCAGTTAATAATTATGGGATAAATTAAATTCAAATTATTATTCGAAAAGCCAAAATGCCACGTAAAATTAAAGGTACTGATAACGAGCATTCGTAGGGGTGCTAATCCTTCCCTACACGTAACTGATTCCCGAACCCAATTTTTAAAGACAGAATCTCTGGTTTGTTTTTCGGTGTCCAGTCTACCTTAAAGTGATCAGTGGCGACTCCAAAGTGTTTTTAAAGATAAATAAAGAAGAATTCGATTTAATATAAAAACCCTAATTTGAAAGATTTAATTAAAAATGGCCAGAAAACCCTAATTTTACAAAAGATTGATCGTCAGGCTATTTTTTACATTCCCGATTTTTTAAAAAAAATGGTCGCGACAGAAATGTTAAAATTTTCATATAATTTAAGTATTTTTATTAATATATATATAATTTTATGTTTTTAATCTGTAATGTAATTTTTTAAAATATGTATTCTTAACATAAATTATATATTTTTTGTGAGACTAATGGGATGGTTAATGCGCTTGGGAAAGGGGTGTTGACCGTTCGTCGTGATTTCGCGTGATTATGTGGTTCACTGGTTTTGAGCTCATGAGTGGTGGGGTCCTCTATGTTGCAATGGATGCTGGTTTGGCTGCTGTGTGGATTTTGAAGGCGGGAGGCGAGCTGGTTTTGCTGCCCTTGACGGTTCCGTTGAGTAGTTTAATTGATATGGTTTTTTTTCTCTCGAGTTGTTTCGTTTTATGGCTTCGGTTGTTGGTTTTTTATAATTATTGGGTGTATTATTTTTTTCATTAAAGATTAAGAAGATTTTTAACGAAATATATAATAGATTTATATGATTTTAATTTCAATAAAATCATACTTGATAAAAAAATCTTGTGTATGTGTATAGTTTGATTGATTTTCAAGAGAAGTTGGTGGTTCCATTCTCCAATATGTCGCATGGTTTTCCTGTCACTATCATTTAACTTCAATGTTCTAAAATATGTTGAGATTCTGAATTATTATTGCCTATTCAAACCCACTCCTAGCAAGCATTAACGTTGATTGACAAAGCCGCTGTAACTGGATTGATGCCGACACCAACAACAAACACCTCATTTTTTATGTTTCTTTTTTAATCTTCGATCCACGATTTAAATTTACACATTTTATAGTTTTCTTCTTCCTAAATTTTTAATATAATTCCATAATAGTTTATATTCCCTGCGTAAAGTCTTACGTTTTGTTTTACCATTAACGAGGTGATGAAATGGGGTTCACCAATGTCAGTTGAGATTTACCTTATAGTCATTTTTGAAAAAAAGTTCAAGTAGAGTTCGGGTCATATTTTTTTGGAACGAGATCGAGTCGTGTTTGAGTTTAAAGTAAATACCTGACCTGACCCGAAATAATGCTTTAATTTTGTTCTAAATATGTAGGTATAATTAAACCTATCTTTTTATATATTTTTCTAATTATCTCTCTATTTTGTCTAACAAAAAATAAAATAATTATTATAATTCCCCATCTCTATTTGTAGTTTTCAATTACCTCCCTATTTTATCGAATAAAATGAAAAAAAATTATTTATGTCGGGTCGGGTTTAAATTTTTACTTTAAAAATCGAGTTCGGGTCAATCATGTTCGAGCGGATATGTTAAATTTTTGGGTCGGGTGTAGGTCGACAAAAAAATCTGACTCGTGACCATCCCTAAACAATACATCAAATATAATTTTATTTTTTAATATATAAAAATTGTCTAATTATACAAAAAAGACAATGTATATTGTCACGGGGCTAGACTTCTGAACCAACCCAACGTGCGGCCTTAGTCGATGTTCTTAGACAAACGACTAAGTAAGCCTGAAATCCTTCTCCGGAAGATCGAATACTTCCAATGCTCACAAACACAAGATCGTTCCAAGAGGAACCGAACAAAAGAGAAATGCAACAAGAACAAGAGAAAGAACGCTCAAGAACGCGAAGAACACTACATAGTGTTTTTAGAGTAAATGCCAAGTGTATTACTCAAATGATGGATGATACAAGTGAGGTTGGGAGGCCTCTATTTATAGTTGAATCCCCATACAATGAACGGAGGAGATCGAATCACAATAACGGCCCAGATTGAAAGCCACCTACCAAATCTACACTAACTAAGGAAACTCTATCACTATGATATTTTTTCCTTAAGTTTGTGTTTACATTGAGAGATATTCTTATCCCTTGGAATATTCCCCGGTAAGATGCCATCTATTAATTTACCAGGCTCAATGTACTTGGGCTTTCTTTCAGTCTCCAACGATCGAACCAAGTCTGGTGGTCTTCTTGGCAAGCCTAGAACCTCTTGGGTTGCTTGTTGCGCATCTGTCTCGGACCCAAATGTGCGGGCCGTGACATTCTCCCCCACCAAATCCGGCGATGCCCTCATCACTGTCTTAGAAAAGACTTCTCTTGGTTGATCTTGGATCTTCCATGGTACCTTGGCTTGCTCCCAACTCATAATCGGGCAACGATGTTCCCCCATAAGAACGGCTCCCCCCATAAGGAGCGCTCGACTCGGGCTGGGTTGTCTTCCCATACAGACTGCTCGCCTTGGTTCCTTCCGCTATGTAACTTCTCGCTCTGCATCATTGCGCACATCTCGATGAAGTTTGAGATGCGCCTCCTTCGTGGCGTTCACTCTAACCGGCATCAACTCTTCCCTCGTGGAGTTTGGTGCCTCGTTGCCCATTGACAACTTTTCCCGCATTGACCCTTCTTTACACTTGAAGTTCAATGCTTCTTCCACCTTGCCCAAATGTGCTTTTTCCACGGGCTTCATGTCGCTAGCTGACTCGGGCAACTCTTGCCCCACTAAAGTAGTCCCTCCAACAGTAGCCCCCAAAGCGATGTCTCCTTGGCTTGGAGCATCCTCGGTAAGCTGAATGGCAGTCAGCGTCTTGGTTCCTTTACCCTTGTCTCGGTACGAGGGCACAACGCAACGTTGTTTGCGATCCAAAACACAGACGACATCGGCACAAGGAATGATAAGAGAATCTATACGGTCAAGGAAGCTTAGTCCAAAAACAAAATCAAAGTCATCTAAATTGATTACCTTGATGTCTTTCTTGCCCTTCCATTCACCAATCTGCAGCTCCACCTTCCGTGCCGTCCCAACAATTGGAACTTCTTTAGCATTCACAGTCTTGATCTTTCCAGTTGAACCCACAACTCTAAGACCAAGTTTGTCGGCAGCCTTCTTGGACATGAATAGATTGGTTGCTCCGGTGTCCACTAGAGCACTCCTCGATCGTCCCCCAATGTTGATGTCGACAAACATCAACCCTTTCTGCTTGCGTACTCTCGCCTTAGCAGAACTCAGTATCATCGAGCCAAGTCTCGCAGCCTCGCTCTGTTCGGGCTCGTCCACCCCCTTGGATGGCTTGACTCGATGTGGGCATGCTCGCAACTTGTGTGGCCCTTTACATTGGTAGCACTTCAGTTGCTTCTCTACCCTCGGCTTGATCGCTTTGACACTCGCAATCGCACCAAGTCTCGTCACTTCCTCGTCCGACTCCTCGGACTCATCGCCTTTAACAGCATTAAGACGATCATTCTTGGGGCAATCCTTCATCATGTGCTTCCCTCCGCAGATACAGCACACAAGACCTTCCCCTTCTTTGACTCCCCCACCATAGCCCTTGCCTCGGGGCTTGAGGGTATCCGCCATCTCGAACTCGGCTATGGATTCAGCTACGGCCATAGCCTTGGAGAGTTCCTCGATTCCCATCCTCTTCAGCTCCATTCTGGCCCATCGCTTAAGCCCGTTCTTGAAGATAAAGAGGCTTTCGTCTTCAGCGATGTCCGTGATTTGGAGTTTGAGTTCAGTGAACCGTCTGACATACTCCAGGATGGAACCTTCATGCTTGAGTTCATGCAGCTTCTCCCGAGCCTCCTGTTGGGCGTTCTTTGGGTAGAACTGTTCCTTGAACTCAGCCTGAAACTCTTCCCAAGTCCCGATGAGAATATCCTTGCTCTTCTCCTCAGAGCATCTGCGTCGCCACCATAAAAGTGCAACGTCAGTTAAGTAAACAGAAGCAATGTTTACCTTATCCGCATCATCCTTGATGCCTGTAGCACGAAAGTATTGTTCCATGCTCCACACAAAGTTCTCCACGTCCTGGGCCGATCTAGCTCCGCTAAACTCCTTCGGCTTTGGCACATCCAACTTTGGTCTGATTGTTGCCGTGTTTAACATATCAGTCACGACAGCCTTGTAAACTTGGAGCTCTCCCTTGAGCCCCTTGATTTCCTCCATCATCTTCGCCTTCAAAGCCTTTAGCTCGGCTTCGAGTGCATCACTCCGTCTATCCGCACTGTCGGCACAATGGTCAAGGTCTCGAACGTTGTTCTTTAGATCCTGCACGTTGCTTTCGAGCTCCTCTCCCGAAGAGTCCAGCTCGTCAAGACGTACTCTCACAACGTCGATCTCCTCTCGGGCATCCTTCATGGATCCTTCGAGCTTTCCCAACCTTTCTTCCAGCGTAGGCACAGTGTTGCTCGGACTGTCTCGCTTTCCATCGTCAGCCTGGGTCTCTGCACCCTTTTGTGCTGCAACATTCCCTCCTTTCTTTGCCATCTCCAATCAGTGTTTGTGCTCGAACACTCCCTCTGATACCAACTGTAACGGGGCTAGACTTCTGAACCAACCCAACGTGCGGCCTTAGTCGATGTTCTTAGACAAACGACTAAGTAAGCCTGAAATCCTTCTCCGGAAGATCAAATACTTCCAATGCTCACAAACACAAGATCGTTCCAAGAGGAACCGAACAAAAGAGAAAGGCAACAAGAACAAGAGAAAGAACGCTCAAGAACACGAAGAACACTACAGAGTGTTTTTAGAGTAAATGCCAAGTGTATTACTCAAATGATGGATGATACAAGTGAGGTGGGGAGGCCTCTATTTATAGTTGAATCCCCATACAATGAACGAAGGAGATCGAATCACACTAACGACCCAGATTGAAAGCCACCTACCAAATCTACACTAACTAAGGAAACTCTATCACTATGACATTCTTTCCTTAAGTTTGTGTTTACATTGAGAGATATTCTTATCCCTTGGAATATTCCCCGGTAAGATGCCATCTATTAATTTACCAGGCTCAATGTACTTGGGCTTTCTTTCAGTCTCCAAAGATCGAACCAAGTCTGGTGGTCTTCTTGGCAAGCCTAGAACCTCTTGGGTTGCTTGTTGCGCATCTGTCTCGGACCCAAATGTGCGGGCCGTGACAATATGTACATGTATTTTTTTAAAAAATAAAGGGTAAAGTACATAAATGGTCACTAAACTATCCCTAAAAATACAAAATGGTCACCAAAATTTCAAAAATAACATAATGGTCATTAAACTTTAGTTTTTATTACAAAATGGTCACTGGGTCATTAACTATCATTAATTGGGAGACGTGGCAGTTACGAAAATTTGTATAATAACATATTTAATCCCCAATATTTACACATCCAATCAATTTAGACATCAATAATAATGGTTAAATTAAGAATAAATTGATTAAATGTGTTAATATGGAGGATTAAATATTATATTATTCAAATTTTTGTAACTGTCACGTCACCCAATTAACGACAGTTAACACATCAGTGACTATTTTGTAACAAAAATTAAATTTTAATGACCATTATGTTATTTTTAAAATTTTGGTGACCGTTTTTATTTTTAGGGATAGTTTAGTGACCATTTATGTACTTTATAAAAAAAACACATCAAATTATCTATAGAGTCAATAAAAAAGTTGACCTCTATATAGAAAACAAGCATTTCAAAAAATAAAGGAAATATCAATTTATCATTGTACTACAGTAAAAAAAACATTTTGACCATTTTACTATTTCTTCTGTCAATTTAACACTTCTGGTTTTCATTCCATTATTATGTTAGCCCATTTTATTTTTCATTAAAAAGTAACATGATCAATAAGACGCTTTCACGTGCAATAGAAATTTTAAAAAAATAAACAATAACAAAAAGATAGAAAAATCATAAAAACAGTAAATAAAAAGCTTTATATCACAAAATTTCAGTTTTTCTTTAATGTAAGTATGTTTAATTTCTTTATAAAAATATAAATTACTTAAAATTTTTAAAAAAATCTCAAAATTTGTGAAAAGAATATTTTTATTCTTTATGAGTGTAGCGATGTTTTTTCTCGCTAAAAAAAGGTGTTTTTTTGTTTATTTTGAAAATATTTTCTTCCGCGTGGGGTTTTAGAAAATCCGTGTTTTATTTGAAAATGGAGTCGCCACCGGCCACTTAGGTAGGCCGGACACCGTAAAAAACCAGAGATTTAAAATTGATGGGTTCAGGAGTCGGTTACGGATGGGGAAGGATTAGCACCCCCACACCGCCCAAAATTGGTACTTTAATAATTACCGCTTTATTAATATTAGACTTTCCGGATTAAAGTGACGAATAAATTAAAATTTGGTTATATGTGCGAGTAAATTTTAAAGGCCCCGTTATTCGAGAGTAAACGCTCAACCACTATCACTACGCTTGATAATGGCCCCGTTTACACTCGAATAAAAGGGCACCACATTGACAAAATATATGTTCGTTATGCAAACTTAAAAAACATGACAAATATAAATAAATATATTGCGATAAAAAAATATAAATAAATATTAACATAATAAAATACTAACATAACATAAATAAAATATTAATCTAAAACATACATACATAACTATTAATTTAACACATAAATAAAAATAAATCTAACATAAATAAAATACTAATCTAAAACATACATACATAAATATTAATCTAACTCATAAATAAAAACAGATCTAACATAAATAAAATACTAATCTAAAACATACATACATAAAATATTACAAATTAAAGACACAATTTTAAATTAACTACTACTTCATTAAATCATAAAAATTACAACATAAATAAAAAAGGAAAGAAAATATACCTAACTATGAGTTCGAATGACGAACCCCACCGAGATCTACCACAACCTCTCCAAAAAATTAACTAGATCGAATCAAAAATAGGACCCCGATCGAACCGAGGGCACTACCCCGGTCCTTGGCTAGCTGGGAGCTAATGCCCCCTTATTTGGCAAGCCATGGCCGATTACCTCCTTCAATTGCTTGCAATTTTCCCCCCAATTTCAATTCTCCTTCAATTGCCCGTTGAATTACCCCTCCACCCCATGCCTTTATATAGACAATGGGTGGTTAAAGGGGGTGACGTGGACAATCCTAAACCACATAAATTCTTTTTTTATAAATTTTATATTAATAATATTACTATTACAACAATACTAAAAATATTAAAACCCGGACAAAAATGAATGATTACAATGAGTATCAATGATTTTCTTTTGCATTTTTAATGAATTTAGTTTTTTTTTTTGTTTTCTGTAAGATTAAATGTACGTAAATATAATTATTCTATGATTTTTGATACATATATTTAAATTATCTAAATCTCTAAACTTCTTACTCAAAAAATAATATGCATTTAAACGTGTTTGAGTTCACATCATCTTGAATGTTACAATAATAATTATAACGATTAATGATTTTTAACTTTTTTTAAAAAATATAACTTCCGAAATATATTTTGAAAACTTGATATTTTTTGTATTTTTTCGTGAGTTTTGTTTTTAAATTTCCACTATTTTTAGAATTTTAATTTTTATTGTTTATTATACTGATAGCTTCTCATAGGGTTACATACCATTTTATAATAGTATATTTTTAGAAGAAAAATACTTTGATACACAAGCTTGTGTAAATTTTTGTGGTTTAGGGTTTGGGGTTTAGGTTGTAGGATTTAAGGTTTATGATTAGAATTTAGAGTTTAGGGTTAAAGTTTTAGGTGTTAGGACTAGAGATTTAGGTTTTAGATTTTATAACTTAAATGTAAAGGGTTGTGTAAAATTTTTTGTATCGAAATATAACCCTATTTATAAAGCCTAACATAAAAGATAATAAATTATTAAATCATTATGAACAAAATTACCTAAAATAAAAGAATAAAATTTTAAGTTATAATGAACTAATTTACCTAAAAAGATTTGAAGAAAATTACATAATAAGATTTTTTTAAAAATATTTAAGCTCAAATGAATGAAATCATTTGTTAGAATTTAAGAAGTAATTCCAACGCTATAGAGTGTATTGTTCTCCTAATGTTCGAATTTGAACAATATTATCAGTGCAATAAGAATATGACATGAGTGACATATGATTTAAAAAAACTAAAAAAATTATTTTTATGTCAATAATCTTTAGAGTAGGTGGTTAAAAGCTCTCAATTGACATCCCCTGTTTTTCCTAAGTAGGAATTATTTAAAAAAAATATTTTTTATAACTGTCAGATCAATAATTTGTGATAAAATTGAACAAAAGTTGAAGAAAAGACCAAAATTTTTAAATAAAAATGAGATGGAAACTCAATTTCTCAAAAATATATTAAAGAGAGTAAAGTTTAAATTTTGAAAGATTATAGGGACTTTTACATATTTAAACCTAAATACCACCTGCTATTTTCCGTTCCCCAAAATTCCTTGCTAGATATCTATGGAATTATTTGTCAAAAAAGAAGAAAAAAAGAAGATATATATGGAATTAAACCTGCTCAAGCGTTACGGTAAAATTTGAAAGGTTATGGGTCCATTTCCAGGTTTGCAAAACAGGGCCACTGATTCCATTTCCACCAATAGTATTCTCATGTATTGTATCATAGATGGGGTGTTGGGTGGAGAGATAACTGTTCACAGGACCCAGGTTTTCTCATTCATGGAGTTTATTGGATTCTTATTGGATTTCTTAGCATTATTGCCCTTCCCCTTTTTACTCTCTTCTTTCTTTGGCGTCAAACACTATCCAATTCTTTTATCAAAAAAAAAAAAAAAAACACTATCCAATTCTAAGGAAACGTGTAGCCAACTTTCTTATTCCCAACTACCTCTTCTGTTTTTCCAGTCTAAGTCCTTTGAATGACCGACTCGTACGTTTCTTCGATTTTTTCACCTCAGCCCCATCTTTAAAAACCCAGTTGAACACAAGAAAAAGTTTGGGTTTTTATTTTTGTTGAGGATTTTTTGTACTGGGGTCCATTGATTCTTTAACCTGCATTCTCCTTTGACGTTGTCTTACTGTGTTTTTCACCCCCACCACAACCAACTCGTTTCTGTTTTGTTTTTCATTCGTTGAAAGGTTGAAGTTTTGTCCTTTTTGTTCTTTTGATAGAAAATAGTAGAGAACATTTCACATTGTGTTTGATTTGGTTCCAAATTGCCTTTCTTTTTTCAAATGGCTTTGAGGTGTGTTCCAATTTTGTTTTGCCCTCAAAAGCCTCTCCTTGAGATACCAGATTTGGGGTCTAACCGAGGTAGGATTGTGTTGGATTTGAGGTATTCCAAATTGAAATGCTTTTCTTTGGGTGCTTCAACACAAAGGGCTTTTGTTCTTGTTGAAGATGAGAAGCCCGGGGCCAAAACATCTCTCACTGGGAATATTAATGAAGATGGGAGCACAGTCTCCAGGCCCTTTCACAAGGACTTGAATCTTCTTCCTAGTAAGCTAACTCGGTTTTAGTGTTTTGAACTGACATTAGATTTTAATTTTTTTTAAATCTGCTTACTATGGTTTTATTAAGTTGTTGTTTGTTCTATGAATTTTGAGTGTGATGATAGCTATGTTTTGTTGTATCTTGATCAATTTCAAGTGATATCGAAATATATTTTGATTTTGTTGAGGGCAATGCAGATTACTCCTGTTTTCTGTTGTGATGTTTATAGCTATATATAAGGTTCTATGTTGAATGAGTTTGTTCCTTAAAGACAGCTGCTTTGAAGGAGTTTGAATGAATGATAATTGGAACATTCATTAGGATGAATGATGTGTTACTTGATATCGAGAATTCCATTTATGAGGCCTATCGTATTCAGTGTCAGTTGTTTGAATGTGCTTCAAGTATATAACCATGAAAAGATAGAAGATGTTTGTGATTTTCTCTTGCATAGAACCAGTGTTCTGTACTCTTAGATCCGATGGATCTATTGGTTTAGCAGGAAAATAATCCAAAATGATATTTGTTGCATGGCAGTTAATGCTTACTTTATCGATGGCGATCGATGCTGATCTTTAATCGTGTTCTTTTTCGAACTGAATCAGGCATCTCTTACTTTTACGAGAAACTCGGATAACACGTGTAGGTATGTCTAGGAGGAATGTTCTATTTTGGAATTTTTGAGTATCATGAATAATGAGATGCGATGTACACGTGGATGAACTTGAGGTGTTATAGATTCGATCGACTACCAAATGTACTTTTTCTACATGTGTATTGATAAGGAATGTAACCATTAAATGACTGGGAAGGGATTAATTCAAAGCTATGGACAATGAATATCTTGCCTTTTCTAATATTAGGTTAGTCTCGGATGATAATATATATTTTAATTAGGTTGGATTGTCTACTGGTGTGATCTAGTGATTTTCTTAAGTTGTAAATATTCAGTTTAGAAGTCTGAAAAGATATATATTACTGTTCTATTAAGCACAAGAGAAAATACATTGATTGTTAGGTGTTAGCTAGCACTATAAATTTATTTTCAATTTTCTTTTATTATTTTTCTATAAGGTATTGTGTTTATCTTTTAATAACTCGGGCCGTTACATGGTTTTTGTCAATGTAATTTCTAAGATCGAATATATAACTGTTCTGTAGAACCGCTGTCCAAAACCGATCTATCTCCATTTCCTGCTAATGGTTCAAATGTGCGGATTGCTTATCAGGTCTGAAATCTATTCATTCTTTGACTGAATGCCTGATGTGTTTCTTGTTATGCTTACACTGGCTGTTACTTATTTTAGGGAAACCCAGGGTCATATTGTGAGGATGCTGCTCTTGAAGCATACCCTAATTGTGAGACTGTGCCCTGTGACCAATTTGAAGCAGCATTCAATGTTCGTATGACAAGTACTTTATCGGTATTTTGTTACTGCATGAACTACGCTGAAATGTGTCCGTTATGTTGTTGCATTCTTTTAACAGGCAGTTGAACTTTGGTTGGTGGATAAAGCTGTTCTCCCCATTGAGAATTCTGTCGGTGGTAGCATACACCGTAACTATGATTTACTCCTCCGGCATAGGCTACACATCGTAAGGGAGGTACAGTTGGTTGTTAATCATTGCCTCTTGGCATTGCCTGGTGTTACAATGGAGGAAGTCAAGCGTGTTTTCAGCCATCCCCAGGTTGATCATGTTTATATCTCGATATCATTTTATTTTCTTGTTTGTTCCAGAAGTCGCCTAATCTTCCGGTACATGCTAGTAAAATATATTAGATCTCTTAGGAAATTGCTTTATCAAATATGCAAACTTCATGCTGAGTTTGGGAATATATATTCTTTAAGTGTTAGTTTTGCTAACAAGATCGTCGTTTTCAGGCACTTGATCAATGTGAGATGTCCCTTACCAACTTAGGCATTACTAGAGTTAGTGCTGATGATTCTGCTGCTGCTGCTCTGGTACTTCTCGAGATCTTCTTGTGCTAATTCAATTTTCTCATGTCATATTTTGTTCATTTATTGTTCGTGATGCTGTACGTATTATGACCTGGAGCAGATGGTTGCTTCGAGTGGCAAACGGGATATGGGGGCAATAGCAAGTGCTAGAGCGGCTGCATTATATGGGCTTGACATTCTTGCAGAAAAAATCCAGGTAAAAATTTTCTTATCCCTCTTTAATGCCGCATAGATTCCTCCAAGAAGATGAATACCGGCTTCATAACGATTGATTGATTTTGGTATCCTAGGCTTAGAATGGACAAATATTATGCATTTACATGGGCTATGAGGCTAAGTTCTAACTTGTGTTTTGAAGCATTCTTGCTGTTCTGATTTGTTCCTCCGGTTCATATTTTCTTCTGAATCACAGTTTTAGAAAAATCTGAGTTATATCCATCAGGATTGATGTAGTCATATTATTTAAAGCTTGTTCAGTCAATGTCCATAAACTCTTACTACGTTCGTGGCTTGTGTTAAATAACATCTCCTTTTTCGGCCAAAAAAAACTCCTTTTTTGGTTGATTTACTTCATTTCATACATCAGGACGAGGACGAAAATGTTACCAGGTATTTGGTACTTTCACGAGAACCCATAATTCCGGGAACTGACAGGGTTTATAAGGTATACATCCTTGAACTCAATCATTTTTATTTTATTTCATGGATTAATGCATCTCTTTTGTTGATAATCTTTCCATTTTCCAGACCAGTATAGTTTTTACTCTTGAAGAAGGTCCTGGCATGCTATTCAAAGCCTTGGCTGTGTTTTCTCTAAGGGATATTAATTTGTCAAAGGTAACTGTGAGACTGTTCATCTTTGTCTTATCATTATCCGAGAAGATTCTGACTGTTATCTCACCTCTTGGAACAATTTTCAGATAGAGAGTCGACCACAGAAAGGGCGCCCTCTAAGGGTAGTTGACGGTTCTAACAGAGGGAATGCTATGTAAGTTAAATAGAATCTTAGTAATTCCAGGGTTAGTACATGTCTGTTGAGCAGCAGTGGATTGTATTCCAATATTTTTCAAAGTTTGCCGAATTGTTAAACAAGGTTAAAAGAATGACATAACAGCACTACCTTGAAAAGAGAAAGCAAAGCACACTGTTTTTGAGATTATAATAACAAAAGTAGTTAAATTAATGCTATTTATCTGGTTGATGCATGGTGCCAGGTACTTTGACTATCTTTTCTACATTGACTTTGAAGCTTCTATGGCAGAAAAACGTGCCCAAAATGCATTGGAACATTTACAGGTCAGTCGTTTATTCCGTCTCTTAACTTGGTCATATTTTTCCTACCAAAAATTTTCCTTTCCTGGCCTTAAGTTTTATATAAGAACTCGATATCATCTTGGTCAAGCTGTTTGAGTGATCATGTTTCCAACATTACTAGCATGTAATAACTGCACGATTCCACTGTCTATTGCTTCTTTGAATGCCGCAATCTCACTGGGGTGTGATGCTCTCTTTGGCAGGAATATGCTGGATTTCTCCGAGTCCTCGGTTCCTATCCGATGGATATAGTTCTATAGATGGATATCTCCCAGATGGAGAGTAGATTTTGTCATCATATAATCATTTTTCTGTCAAACCAGCAAGATGGTGACAATTCAACATACAGGCTATATATGTACATATAAAGTCTTGTCTTGATCCAGCTGAACATGGATGGAGAATTCCCCAGAAATTGTTGAAAGCTCGACTTGTTAGATAGAAAACTTCTTCGACATGAACTATTTTCATTCCATCTTTTTTTCATCCCCATAGGTTTTTCTTCGTCCTGTAAAGGAGTGCTGAACAGTGTTGTGAACTTTCAAACATGAAACAATCCAAATTCACAGTGATACAATATACCCCCCTCGTGAGGGCTTTTAACCTCTGAAAATCAAGTTTGGTTGCTAGATTTCTTACAAGTATCACTGTTTTGCCCATTTATTTATCCGAACCGGTTGTGTTGTTTTACAGGCTTCATCTTAACTTCATCCGGCAAGAAATGGAGATGCCTAAGATGGACTGAGATGCCCATTGGTTCATGGCAACTGTATATTTACAAAGGATGGACTACACGTTATTGAGGCGTGAGAGTTTGAGTGCATCTTTTTGGTTTCGGGAGCAAGTCAAGTGACTAATCTTTCGCATTCTGTCAGTTTGAGTGCATCTTTTATTGAACTATCTATAAAACAAGACTGTAAATAGATGAACACCATCAATCTGACTAGTTTGAAGGTAAAATAAGTCTCCATAACAATTAACAATGATCCCCAATGATAGTTATGCAACATACAAGAATCCACAACGGATAGGAGTTGAAAATGGACTTCTTTGCATAACAACCATATTTAGACATACTTGCTCGCTTGTACAACTCGATAGTGATTTATTCATTTGGTAGCATTACTCTGCTTAGCGCCTACTTGAGTTCCTTCAGGAAGTCTTCATTGTCAACCAGGACCTGCAGACACAAAGCAGAACCATATTTCTAAACTTGTCATCGTAAAAGGATTCTACTAACACGGAAAAGAATGTCATTCTGTTCTTGGTTTATATACAGGTTGATGCAGGTTCTGGGTCCTTTTCTCTCTTTCGAACTGTTCTATAAACTCCTATGCATGTACTTCAAATGAACCCTAAATGTTCAATCATTTAGTTTCCTATCCGTATGTCAAAATTTGTTTTAGTTTTCTATCCGTGTTAAACATCCAATTATAATTCCATATAAATGCTTATGAACATAGTAGAGATGGTGAAGTTGCTAGTAGAACTAGAGCTTACAGTTTTCCAGCCATCGGGATCTAGGAAAGATGTAATTTTAGTGTTGATTCCGGGGATTGGCCCTGGTTTTCTAGTGACCTTTCCTCCAAGCTCTTGTATAACATGTTCCACAACCTCGCCACTTTTGTATACATCATCCGTACTAATAGCGGGGAAATAGTCACCCGAAAAGAACGGTGTAATCAGTACTACGGAGACTTTTCTTGCAACAATATAGTGAAGTACAAAGCGTTAAGAACTAACCTGTGCATATGCATTTCCCTTGGTATATTCAGTCACTCCATAATTGTAAGTCAACTCAAGAACAGTAGTCTCGTGTTCTTCTGCATACCCCATCATGGCAATGGAGTACTGTTAAGTGCACGTAACTAAAAACGAGAAAGCTCAGTAAGCTTCTTCCACAATTGAAGGATAACTTTCACATCTCCGGTTAATACTCTAAACAGAACAATCCAAGTAGGACATAATTTACCTTGTATTCAGGCCTATCAACCTTCTTTACAAGCTTCATTCCCAAGGCCTGCAAAAAAACAAACAGATAAAGCAAGGAAATTACTAACTCATCTAAATTTTAAGCAAAAGTTAAAAGTTAATTTGCAGTGCACCACCTTTTCATAGAATTTGACAGACCGATCTAAATCCCCAACACGAAGCATTACTTGACAGAGTGGCTCAGGAGTAGAAGCTCTTTGGATGAGCTCGAAAATATAGCCGTCGGGATCTTTCACAAAAGCAGAGGTTCCACCTTTGACTGGACCAGGCTCTCTAGTAATATCGCCACCCTTTGCACGGATGTCCTCGACCATTTTGTAGACCTAAAATACATAGCGGAATAAAAATATGCATTTGCAACAAATCTTTTGCTCGAGTATAACAAAAGTTCGAAACTTACATCAGGAGTTGCTATTGCAAAATGCCCAAAACCAGTTCCGATATCATGTGAAGTTACTCCATAATCTGTAAACAATAATAACAGTCTTAAATCTTAGAAATCAAACTAAAAAAACTTGAAAGGTCATCTGTCATTGCCAGTAAACTCTTCCACTACCCCAACGTACACACTTTAGATTAACAATAGTGAAAGATGCCACAATGATATAGCAGATCTATAACATATATCGAATAAAAGGAATCAGAATATTAACCATAAAAAACGTACTGTATATTAACTCAACAACGAAATTAGACTCCTCTGGGCCAAACCCAAGAAAGGCATTGGAGTATTTCTCTTCAGGAATATCTCTTTTTCTCAACAATTTCATCCCAAAACACTCTGTAGAACCTAAAATACAAATTTGTATTAGAAAATAAGCACATCCAAAGCATCTAAACAAAAAAAAAAAAAGCATTGTAAAAATTCAAGAACATGGTAAATATCAAGTAATTAGTTAACACTAATCTCGAGTTGGATCCTTACTTGATGGTACGATCGAGATCGCAGACACGGTACACAGCATGAAGGAACCGACGCTTGTCTTTCTTCGGCCATTCCAACAACTCAGTACTGGGAACTGTACTTGAACCCTCGGCCATCTTTCAACAAATACGTTCCTGTGTAATCATTAATAATGTCAACCAAGTGACTCGAAATATACATGATAAAAAGTAACCTTTTTCATTTCATTTTTTTTTCAATTTTTAAAGTGAAGATCAAACTAAAGATTGAAAATTTATTACAAAGATGGATCACAACAAAGAACAATTCAAATCAGATTACTGGAAATAAGAGCTAAAACGGCAATTGATTTAAACCCAAATATAGAAAATTAAAATAAAATTAAGAAGAAAAAAGCCCTAATTTGGATCGAAGAACTTACCGGGAACCAAGGAGAGAGTGAGTGAGAACAAATTAACAACTTGAAAGACAACACACTGTCAGCATTGGGACAAATTTATAATGTTTCTAATCTTTACAAACGTGACATGACAGTTACGAGGTGACAACACGACTGACAAACACGTTTCAATGTAGTTGCAACGAACGAATCAGATAAGTACTTCTCGTCTTGTGAGGAACACTGGCTGTTGTTTTGGATAAAATGATTAGGTGGATCGACATTTTTGGGGTTTACTCAGAAGTCAAAACCTGTAACGGATACTAATATACAATTATACAAACGTGGCAATTTTCTGATCATTTGCCATGTAATTAAGCCTGAATTTTGTCAACATCTCATACACCGGAAAAGTTTGTCTTAATTTTAGTGTTTATGAATTCTGTTTAAGGTTTAAAATTTAAGAGTTTAGGTGTAGGGTTTAGAATTTAGAGTTTAAAGTTTGAGGTTAGAATTTAAGTTTTAGAGTAATATGGTTAGAGATTTAAGTTTTAACCAATAAACTCTAAATTTTAATTATAAACCCTAAATTATAACTACACCCTGAATTTAAATCATAAACCCTAAATTATAACTACACCCCTAAATTCAAAACTCCTACACCTAAATCTCTAAACACTAAACCCTAAACAAAATCTCTAAACCCTAAAATTGATGTGCATGTGGAAACAAAGTTTTACACAAGCACTTGTGCATGAAATAATTACTATAAATATATTTATGATTTTGTAAAATTATAATTTAGTATGGATTTATATCCAATACAATGGCAGTGGAAACTAGAGGTGTGCATTTTGGATATCCAAACTGATTTGATCTGAAATTTCGGATATCCAAAATTTTTGGATAGACAATTTAGCGATCCATATCCTATTTGAAAAAATCGGATATCCTATTTTCGGATATTCGAAATTTCAGATCAGATATTCAGATATCCGAATATCCGATTTTATGACTTGATTTTTTTTTTAATTTAGCGGTTCTATCCATAAAAATTTTAGGTTTTCGAATATAACAATCAACAAAATATTAAATATAACAAAATTTGTATCCATAGAAATTTTAATTTTTCATATATAACAAGTAAAGATGTCGAATGTAACAAGATTCATATATATAAAAAAAATTAAATCTTTGGATATATGATAATCGGATATTCGATCTGAATGTGAAATAACTATCCGTATTCGATCTGAAATTTCGAATATTTGATCCGAATTATTCGAAAAATAAAAAATAGAACGAATATCCAAAATTTTGGATTATATCAACGGATAAACGGATCGAATTAATCGGATTAAATTTTTTTGCACACTCATAATAAGAATTTTTAATTTCTACGAGCATTTTAGTTTTATAATTTAGAAACTCAGTTTAAAATATATAGTTAAAAGCTCTCGATTACACTCTTTCATACTTTTTAAGTTAAAATAAGTTTTCCTCTCTTTAAATAAAAATTATTAAAAAAATCTACAAAGTAAATTAATCGGATATCTATCGTCGTCCAGATCTTATTTGTGAAAATTTTGTATATGATATAAGTCCATAGCTGCATTAACGGTGGAAAACGTTTTCCACAAGTAATGATGGAATTATGACAATTGTACTTGTAATAAATGTAATGATTATTATAATATGCATCCGTATTATAATAAAATTATTTTACAAACGTGGGTGTTTATGCTTTAGTGATTTAGTTTAGTGTTGAAGGGTTACGAGTTTAGGTTATAAATTTTATAATTTAGATTATATAATTAGAGTTTAAAATTTATAATTTTAGAATCTGTGATTTATAAATTTTAAAATTAAACATAATTTATAATTTTTTTACACTTATTCGATGCAATATTGTTGATTTTTTTCTACAAAACAACGGCAAAAAATTCTGTTTTCTAACCTTTTCAATTTTAGAAAATATGTTTAAGGAATTTAATAAAAATATTGTTTTTTATTTTTAATTTTCACATTTCCATTTTCCAAAAATCATTTATAAAAGAATAAATTAAATTCATTTTTGCTACTACATGAAAATAAAAATAACATGTTTTCTTAAACCAAACATAGTATATCCCGATTAATTGACCGAAATAATTCTCCTATACGTGGGGTCATAATATTTGGCATAATTTAAACCTCTCTTTAATCTCTCAAAATAATATTTTTTTAAAGTAATCTTAAAAATAATTTAAAAAATAACCATAAAAAAATATTTAAAAAGAAGGAAAAATCTAAGAAAGATGGACCATCTCGGACGTCGCATGATGGAAGCAATGAGGAATGCATTTGAATCAGCCACGTCAGCAAACAGTAAGTATCCGGAATCACGTCCAGATTCAATGAACCTGTTTCCACCAGGCCATTATTTAAAAGCCTCGTAGGCTAACACTAAACACATAAAAAAACTATCTCAGCCACAGATTTCCTTTTCTTCTCCTTTCTCTTTGAAACAATTATCGTTTCCTTTTTGTTTGAAAATGGCGTTTGCTGTTACTTCTTCTTCTTCGGCTGCAATATCTGGTTCTAGCTTTCCTCGTTCAAGTTCCTCCTCTGATCTCAAAGGTTCTTTCATTTAAAAAAAAACGGTTTTTTTGGCAGGTTGATTGAGTTTATTGATTTGTTTTTAAAACTTTGGGGTTTTCAGTTCCTCAAATCGGTTCTGTCCGGTTAGCGGATCGTCATGAGGAATGCATTTTTAATAATGTCAATTACAATATAAACCTAGTGTACCTAATTATACTAAATCGAAGTCGAGGGATCAGATTCTAAATTTTAACATTTTAAAGGGATTAAAAACCATAATTAGACCTATTTTAATAATTATGTATTTGCCATAGCATCTCATCGAATATTCTTATTGGCCGAAAGATCTAAAAAGGCTGCAAATTGTTGATGTATATGCCAAATTATCTCATCAAATATTCTTTTGGTAAAATAGGAACCTTTTGTTTTGGTTTTGTGCAGTGGTGCGGAGGATGTTGCTTTGATTGAATATGCCAAATTGACCGGTAGGCTATTTAGAGTGTTCAGCCTTGATACGGGAAGGCTGAACCCCGAAACTTATCGATACTTCGGTGAGGTCGAGAAACATTACGGAATTCGTATCGAGTACATGTTTCCGGATGCTGTTGAAGTTCAGGCATTGGTGAGGAGCAAAGGGTTGTTTTCGTTTTACGAGGATGGACATCAAGAATGCTGCCGTGTTAGGAAAGTGAGGCCTTTGAGGAGAGCACTCAAAGGGCTGCGCGCTTGGATTACCTGCCAGCGGAAAGACCAGTCTCCGGGGACTAGGTCGGAGGTTCCTGTTGTTCAAGTGGATCCTGTTTTCGAAGGATTGGTAGCTTGGTGAAGTGGAACCCGGTTGCGAATGTGGACGGAAAAGACATTTGGAATTTCCTCCGCGCGATGAATGTGCCGGTCAATGGTTTGCATTCTCAAGGATATGTGTCCATCGGCTGCGAGGCGTGCACAAGGCCGGTTCTCCCGGGACAACACTAGAGGGAAGGAAGGTGGTGGTGGGAGGATGCAAAGGCCAAGGAGTGCGGTTTACATAAAGGAAACTTGAAGGAAGACGCCGCAGCCCAAGTTAATGGCAATGGCAATGGCAATGGGGCGGCCAATGCCAATGGTACTGCCACTCAAAGTGACATTTTCAATAGCCAGAGCTTAGTCACATTGGGCAGGACTGGAATTGAGAATCTGGCAAGATTGGAGAACCGGAAAGAGCCGTGGCTTGTTGTGCTCTACGCCCCATGGTGCCAATTTTGCCAGGTAAACCCTGTTTCAAACTATGCCGAATTGAGTAAAAAAACGTTGGCTTTTTTTGTATTTGATCTGATGGACAAGTCTCTGAAATTTGAAACAGGCAATGGAAGAATATTAAGTCGAATTAGCCGAGAAGTTGGCGGGTTCAGGGATGAAGGTAGCTAAATTTAGAGCTGACGGTGAACAAAAGGAGTATGCAAAGAGAGAGTTGAAGTTGGGAAGCTTCCCAACCATACTTTTCTTCCCCAAACACTCATCTAAGCCGATAAAGTACGCCTCCGAGAAGAGAGACGTTGATTCGTTGATGGCCTTCATTAATGCCCTCCAATGAGAGAAATCGAGAACAGTCGGTCGATGGTCTGTTTGTAGTCAAAGAATCGAACTCGTGAAGATCAGAAGATGGATTCTTCAATATCTTGTTGGAGAGGTTCAAGTGGGAGAATGAGTTTCTAGCATAGTAGCCATGGTATCATAATTAGCTCACTTTTGTTATATATTCAACACATTGTTCCTTATGTTATTAGATTTCTTTTTATTCAGTTAAGAGTATATTATATTGTCAAGGGAATCATTAATTGAGATGTCGATTGTGATCTATTTTTTTATAATCATCCGTATTCAATTTATTGATCAATTAATCTAAATGGACATAAAAGTTCATTATCAGCAGTGGCGGAGTCAAGATTTTCATATAGTGGGTCATAATAAACTTTGGGTACGAGGATTCTTATACTATTACAATATAAATATTGTTGATCTCTTATCCAAATAAATCAAGTACGGTCAATTATAATATTTTTATAAAAAAATTATACTAACTCATTAAAAATTTTATTTAACTCTTTAAAAATCTTATATCATAACAAATCAAGTGGAATTAATTACCCTTTAAACTATATGTGGCTCCACCTCTAATTATCAAGATCTTTTTAATTTAATTTTTTTTTATCTTGCTATCGTTAAAGAAAAATGTAAAAAAAAGATCAAGATTTTCTAGTAAAAATTATTACAATGGAGAAATTATATCATAAGTCATTATCGTCACGTCATTTATAGGACCAACCAATTAAATGCATCTATTTAATTAATTTTTTCATCTCATCGTGAAATTTTATTAATATTTACTGTAAATTAAATTTTAAAAATAATCTTTATCAAGTGAAGATTCATTTGGTAAAAAGATAAAATATAAAAATTAATTAAATAGATGCATTTGATTGGTTGATCTCATAAATGACGTGACGAGAATAATCTATGATATAATTTCTCATTACAATGACTCAATTTTGTTAAAATAAAAAAATAGTAAAGGATCTTTGATATATTTAAACCTCCAATTTTATATGGACCTTTTTGGTTGTAATCAGAATATCTACCGACTCCACTATCATATTATACAATTTATACTAACAATCAATTGGTTTAATGAAATAAGACATTAAATTCTTTAGGTAAGGTTGAGAGTTTAAATTCTAACCTTCTAAATAGAATAATTAAATTAGAAGGGTCACATCTATAATAAATCTCCATAGTATCAGATTCGAATTAATCGGTTAATATCCGAACTAATCACTTGAAAAAACAGGCAGGCACAGGCAAGGTGACCAGGCAAAAATGATAACTCTACTGCACTTGCACATTCCATTCTCAGCAGACACCATTTACAGAATTGCAGGATATGGACCAACTAAACCACAATTTACAGAATTTCCATTCTATCAAAATTCTTACTATTAACTAGGTATGAATTTATTTAGGTTTTATCTTAGGTAAAATTTATGTAACTACACAAATTCTTTAGTTATAAAAATTATTATTATTTGGGTAGAAATTTATAAACTACAAAATTCTTACTAATTTAATAAGAAATTGTATAAAATTACCTTATTTTAGCCGCATTTGAAGCGTGCTTCACGCCAAAATCTAATGGCAGTGGTACAACAGATGCTCTGTTATTGTTTTGTTTGATTTTTTTTTTTTATCAAAGTTGTTTTGTTTGATACTTGGTTGTTGTGTTCTCCATTTCATGTCACATATTTGCAGTGTTGTTTACTTTGAAATTTTCTTTCAACCCCCAATCATGCAAATAGCACTTTAAAAACTTGTATGCATTTTTCATAGAGTTTAGGTCAGATTCTTACTTTCAAACCAAGTAAAAAGTTTTATATCCATTTGCAAAAAGATGAACAAATATTTGTAAAAGTTCGAAGATTACAGAAACCGAGATAAAATTAAGTCACTTTGGAAGTGAAATTCAATGTAATTTTTAGGGTAAATTACATTAAAAACCATTGAACTTTAAGTTTGGTACTGATTATATTACTGAGCTAAAAACAATATTATTTTAGTAATGTACGTTAGTTTAGGTTTCAATTATATCACTGGATTGTTAAAATCTCTCTACATCATTGCACGCGAACCGTTAAGATACTTTTACGTCATCGATTTTAGTGACCTAATGGTATAACTAAAATATAAACTAAAGTTTAATAATAAAATAATATTGATTTTTAGTTCAGTAGTATAATCAATTATAAACATAAAATTTACTGCCATTTTCCATTTGGTATAATTTACCTTTTTTTATATTGGCATAAAGCAAAAAAAATTCCCCTAACTTTTGACTAAATTGTCATTTGACCTTTATTCTTTTTTGTGAACCAATTTAACCTAACGTTTTATTTTGGGTAAAAATGACCCCTCTACGGATGAAAACTATTAGTTAATTGACGATAAAAAACTTGAAATGACTTGACAGAATGACGCGTTAGAAGAAAAATATTTTATATTTTATACAACTTTATAAAAATATCTTTTGACTGATGTGTTATTATGTAAAGTCATCATATTTATCTATATAACACTGCTATTGCGGTGTGCGCTGCCATGTAAGTTTGTCACGCCATTTCGAGTTGTTTATCGTCAGTTGACTAACAATTTTCATCCGCATAGGGGCTATTTTGACCCAAAATAAAATTTTCGAGGGTTAAATTGGTTCAAAAAAAAGAATATGGACCAAAATAAATATTCAGTCAAGAGTTATGGATATTTTTTAGTATTATGCCTTTTATATTTATCCGTAGAGATTCTAGATCAAATATTTGTAATTTTTATAATATCCAAATTCGAATAATAATATAAAGACTCCTATCAAAAGACCCTACTCTCCTTTTTATATGGCTTAACTATAAAGGCTAAACTATAAAATAAGTGCCCAAATTATGTCTTTTTTTGTAATAAGTGCCTAAAGTATTTTTTGTTTGAAATATGTGCCTAAACTTTCATTTTGGCTGAAATAGGTGCCTAAACTATTTTTTGGCTGAAATAGGTGCCTAAACTTTTATTTTTGACTTGTTTTAAAGTCAATTTTGACATATTCTTGGGCACCTATTTCAAACAAAAATGAAAGTTTAGGCACATATTTCAGCAAAAAAATACTTTAGGCACCTATTACAAAAAAGAGGCATAGTTTGAGCACTTATTTTGTAGTTAAGCCAACTATAAAATATGTGTCCAAACTGTCTTTTTTTAATAGGTGTCTAAGGTATTTTTTTGCTGAAATAAATGCCTACAATTTTATTTTTAGCTGAAATAGGTGCTTAAAGTATTTTTTGACTGATATAGATGCCTAAATTTTCATTTTTTGCTTGTTTTAAAGTCAAATGAAATACCTATTTTGGTACCTATTTCAACCAAAAATGAAATTTTATGCACCTATTTCAACAAAAAATCTTATCTATTTCAGTCAAAAATAAAATTTTAAACACTTATTATAACTAAAAATGTTTTAAGCATTTATTATAAAGAAAATACATAATTTAAGTACTTATTTTATGGTTTAGCACTTTTGGCTAAGGTCATCGACATGGTCACCAACCCTCTAATTGGGAATGGGAAAGTATTGTCCAAGTGGACAAAAATCTCATAACGTACAAGCAAAAAACCGTAGTTTCACTTGTCGGCTCTAAAGGGTACTGCTGTAAATCAATGTGTAGCAAGAAAATTGAATTATGGTAACCAAAGAACACCAGTTAAACCCCCAAAGACTCTGAATTTGTTTGAGTTTTTTGCTGAAAGTTGTTGCTTTCTTTCTTCTTACTGTAGAATATTATTCTTAAGCCAATTCTAAGCACAACAATTACAAATCCCACATCGGATAATGTTAGGATTTCTAGCTGAGACTGAAACAGAGGAGGCAAAAACAAAGCTTAAGCTTCTCTTCAATGGTGAACTCTAAGCTCACAGCTTTTCTCAATTCTCATCACCATTGTTTTCTTCTTCTTCACAGTTCCTTCAACAGGTAATGTCTCAAAACCCCAGTTTTTACAAAACCAATAAGGATTGAAGGTCTTAGTTTTTGTACTTGAGTGTGTGTGTTTTGCAGCAAAGTCTTCAACTTTAATCCAACAAATCAAGCGGCAAACTCAAGAACAAGACAAAGAACTGTCTGTGGGTGTTAACATAGGAACGGATGTTTCAAATCTGCTGTCTGCAAAGGATTTGGTTTCGCTCTTGCAAGTTCAAAAGATCTCACACGTTCGACTCTATGATGCGAATCCGGATATTCTCAAAGCATTGGCAAACACGAAGATTAGTGTCATTAATCATTATCAGTGTACCAAATAACCAGCTTTTTGCCATAGGTTCATCAAACACCACCGCGGCTTCTTGGATCAACCGGAACGTCGTCGCTTATTACCCCGACACGCTCATCATTCATGTCGGCGTTGGCGATGAGGTTTTAACTTCGGTACCATCTTCGGCTACTTTGCTGCTACAGTGCTACCTGCAATTCAATCCCTTTACAGAGCTTTAGTGGCTGCAAAATTGCATACTCAAATCAAGGTTTCAACTTCACATGCAGCTTCTATTGTTCTTGATGCTTTCCCTCCTTCACAGGCTTACTTTAACCAAAGCTTGACTTCGGTTATTGCACCTTTGCTTCGGTTTTTATCGAAAACCGGGTCTCCTTTGATGATGAATCTTTACCCATATTATGTGTTTATGGAGAATAATGGTGTGGTTCCCCTTGATAATTCGTTGTTTAAGCTGTTGACACCGTCGAAAGAAATGGTTGATCCGAATACTATGTTGCGTTACACCAATGTGCTTGATGCAATGATCGATGCAGCTTATGTTTCCATGAAGAACTTGAATGTTACTGATGTTGTGGTGCTTGTTACCGAGAGCGGTTGGCCTTCGAAAGGGGATTCGAAAGAGCCTTATGCTACTATAGACAATGCAGATACCTATAACTCGAATCTTATCAAGCATGTTTTAGATCAGTGGAACCCCTCTGCATCCAGAAATCACTTCCAGTGTGTTTATATATGAGTTGTTTAACGAGGACTTGAGGTCGCCCCCGGTGTCGGAGGAGAATTGGGGGTTGTTTTATTCGAATTCGACGCCAGTGTATTTGCTTCATGTATCCGGGAGTGGGACCTTTTTGGCTAATGATAATACCAATCAGACTTATTGTATTGCAATGGACAGGGTCGATTCGAAGACGTTGCAGGCAGCTTTGGACTGGGTTTGTGGTCCTGGGAGGGCAAATTGCAGCGAGATTCAACCGGGGGAGAGCTGCTACCAGCCTAATAACGTGAAGAACCATGCTTCGTATGCTTTCGATAGCTATTATCAAAAGGAAGGGAAGGCTCCCGGGTCCTGCGACTTTAAGGGTGTTGCAATGATAACTACCACCGATCCAAGTAAGTGTTACCCCCACTCATTCCTCAAAAGAAAGTTGCTTTTAGCTTTATAACTTTTAAGTTGTTTTTCTATGGAGTTGAATCTTTTCTTGTTGATCAAAACCCTTAGAACAATATTCAGACATTGTAGTTTGAGAAAGTGTGCATTTACCATAGACTAGAGCAATGTATTAGTCTATCGAATGCCAAGTTCTAGCACTTTGCCGGGGGTTTAGTTCCTTGAAGTCTAAGTTAAAAGGATCCCTTAAGCTAGGTGATAATAGAATGGTGTTGATTTTATGAACTTGCACTTCTTTACGGCAAAAGTTGCTTAAGCTCAAATATTTAGGCTTTAGAGTATGTAATAATTGCAGTTCCATGCTCACTGTGATTTCATATTGGACCCTGCTTCTGTAATGAGCCTAACCACACGACATTACTGCACTAGGCCATCGGCTCATCTCCATGTTCTGATTGCCTCTACAAAAGGCTTTGTCCTTGCATATATGCTGGCAATCATCTTCGATTCTTTGCCTTGTTTCTTATGAAGCAAATGAAGTCTGTCACCTTGTTTTCGTCTCTCTGTTCTGTTTTGTTTTTTGCCGTCTATTATCATATGAATCCGACATGTTTTTTTCCTTTAAAAATTTGTGGGGGTATATTTGCAGGTCATGGAAGCTGTGTATTTCCTGTAAGGTGAGAAATGTCATCCACTCTTAACTTCTCTTCTTCCTGGATTAAACATACCGTTAAGCTATATGCGGTTAAAAAAGTTGCGTAATTCAATTTTTGTTTTGCAGTAAGAAGTGGTCCATAAGACGAGAGCGGTTGTAAACTCGACAGAAGTAAGCAGTGCAGCTGAAAGGTTAAAACTCACCACTTCCCACACTAGCCGAATAACTGCAACTACCACAGCGTTCTATATTTTGTTATTCATTCCTTTTGTGATCACTTGATGAGAGAATGTATGATTATTTAGCATTGAATTCATAGATGATCTTTTGTGCCAAAGGTAAAATATGAAATATCTTTCGCCAATTATCTGAAAAGGCTGGCTAATGAGTGTTGTTGATTGATTACTCGAGGGTTGGTCGTTGTATGTCGAAACATGCGAAGGTTAGAAATTAGCAGAATGTGTGATCCTGCTGCAGTGTGCAATCAATAAGTAGGAGAAATGGGATCAAATTTTGGGGCACTTTTTTGTTGCCAACATCATCGCTCTTTTCCTTGTTGGACTGCAATATGATATATTAGAGATTAGGATACCGTATCCTTACTTGATTTGCAGAGGTCTCATCGTCTCCTTCTGCGACATCTACAGAAGAAACTGACAAAAACCATGTCTTGGTCTTGGAAGAAATGCACATTCCTCAACAGGTGAATGAATCCCAAGATAGCAATCACAACTCGAACTTCTTACTAAAATTCGGACAATGGCCACATGAAACTAGGCGATTGGGGATTAGTCCCTGTTTTGTTGCTTACACTTGATATGTCACATGTCATGCAGTGTCACCATTTGTATACTTAGCAATTCTCATTTCCTTTCCAAATGTTGGATTAATGTCCGCACCTCTCTAGTGCGTAACACTAGAGTCATTCTTATGCCATGACTTCTCCCTGATCGAACTTGACCCAAACTCTCTAAAATGGCTTGTAGTGGCTAGACACTTAATGTGGACCTCTTCTATCTGCCACCAACAACAACCACATTGTTAGTATCAACAGAAACGCTTGCATTAAACCAGATTCCCCTTAATTCAGACAAGTTTATTTTCAAAGCCTTGTGACATCAAGACACACTTGTCCATAGCCCTGGCAAATTCCATCAACAAGGACTATTCCCCCTCCAATCTGAAACCGTCTCCTTTAAGTTACAATTCTTTCAAACCCCTTGGTCAGCAATTTCATCAGAAAACACCACAAACCAACAGACAAAAAGTTGTTTTCACCCATTGTTGGCAATCGAAAATAAAAATCTCCATAGAAAAGAAACATGGTCTCATCACAATGGTGACGTTTTAGGCATTGGACGTGGCCACTGCATGAGCACCAGAAGCCAGCTGGGAATGAAAAAAGAATGCATGCGTATAGCCAACCCCACACTCGATCGGTTAGTGTGAACTTTGGCATGTTCTTACATATAATGAAACAGCCCATGTTTTAGTGTTTGAAGAAAGAAATCAAAATATATATTACCGACTACCGATTGGTCTAGTGAGATAAGATGTTATGAAACAAAATGGTTCAATAGGATCTCATAATGAACCTCTAAGGTACCTAAATCCGGATTAATTGACCAATGAATCGGATACCGATTGTTATAAAAAAAACAAATATATATGTATTATGTATGTTAAAGTTATAGATGGCCGGAATAAAGGGAAGTATCCTGTTTTGAGGAATGTGAGGGTGGGAGGAATGAACATTTTTCTTGTAAGAACTGCAAATCAGCAAAATGCTTAGGTCATTATACATGTCAATGGCTCCATGTTTCACTTAGGGCCATTTTTAACGCTTGTGTCTTTTGTTTTGTTTTTTAGTTTGTTTATGTAACGTTTAGCTTTTCGCTAATTTTCTTTCTTTTTCAACTTTTTCACTGTAAAAATTATTGCAGATACTCCTCCCGCAATCAATTCTATAATAATAGTTGAGGTTAATTCTAAGAAATTGGACTACAAATGAAGTCAACATTTGCATTTATATTCTCCAACAGAAAATAGAAAGAACAATGGATGTCAGGAAATATATGGCCCCAAGAGAACAAACTTGAACTGGAAACCAATGACACAATCAACAAATTTGGGGAGAAAAGGTTTTTGATTAATTGCACCAAAAGTCCCTTAATTCAATTAAAATTGTGAAATTGAATTTTTAAAATATCAATATTATATCAAGTTTATTTGTCGACCTAATCGTTAACTCGAGTATTAAATGCTAGCGGAGGTAAAACTACTAAAAAAGTGGGAGTGTCCCTCTCTCTCAATTTTTAGTGTAATTATTTTTTAAATACCCAATAGTTTTGATCTTAGTTAACTTAAGCCTTGTTCCTCAAAATTTTTGATGTGATTTTTTAAGGTTCTTATTATTTCGAAACTAGTTAAGTTAAACCTGACTCTATGTTTTTGTTTAAATACTTAATAGTTCCCTAGAAATTTTGAAATTAAATAAATTAAATTCCAACCCCATTTTGTATGGTTTAATTACTTCTTAAATCCATGTCAAGTTCGAAGTTCGACAATTTTGACCCCCTAATGTTCTATCCTAGTCCTTGAATGTCAGCTTAGATATGATGTGAAACATATTTAAAACATGTGGATCATATATATGCGTCTATCACATGAACAACTTTGATTTAACTATACATACACTCGGGAAAAGATACTAATACTATTGTGACTTAATTAAAACGCTTTAAAGTTTAAGAACTAATTTAGAATCTAAACCATAGTTTGGAGATGTTAAGTTAAATTAACCCAAAAGTTTTTGTAATCATTTTGATTCTGTTTTTTCAGCCAATTAATCAAGTTATTTCCCTTTTTCATGAAGAAATTGAGTTCTGAAATTCGGTGTCCAAATTTTCCTTTTTCCAATCGAACCCCCAATAGACTAAAACTGGCCCTTAAGAGTGTAAGAAAAGCTGCAGAAGAAGACAAAATCCATGCAACAGAAGTCTTCCCTAGTATTTATTCTCTCTTTTGTTTCAACTTTTCACTAAACCAACCCCACCTCTTTGTTTTCTCTCTCGTTCTCCCTTTCGTTTTCATTGTCTCATAATCTTCAGGCAACAAAATGAAGAGAGTTGCTGATGTTGATAGTTGGCTGCTCAAAGGGTGTTCTAATTCTGCTTCATCTTCTTCTCTCGACGACAACGGCAGTGTTTATTCACAGCTACCGTCGCCGGCAACCGTGAGAGTCACGAGGCGACACGACAAGGACGATAATCTGCCTGAAATAAGCCTGAAACCGCCGCTCGTGAGGCCTTACGTTAGATCGAAAATGCCTCGTTTGAGATGGACGCCTGATCTTCACCGGTGCTTTGTGCATGCAGTTGAACGCTTGGGTGGAGAAGACAGTAAGCAAGCTTTCTTTCTAAAATTATTACACTTGCACCTCGTTTAACCTTTTTTCTATAGGAAGAAAAAAGATTTTAGGTTTGATATGAAACTATATATGTATATAGGAGCAACCCCAAAGATGGTTTTGCAGATAATGGATGTGAAAGGACTAACAATCTCGCACGTTAAGAGTCATCTTCAGGTTTGTATATATAAACATATACATATATATGTTGAAAAAGAATTCTGGATTTTGTTTATTTTTGAAATCTGGCTAGTATTTTTGTGGTTTGCTATGTATGAACAGATGTATAGGAGCACCAAGCATGAACAGATGGTACAAGGTATACACATGAGATTAGTACATGACATAATATAAAATGTCACATACATACAATTTTCATGTATATATATGGATGTTTGGTTGTGTAATATTGCAGAAGCGGCTATTGCAGCAAGGAGAAACGAGAAGGAATGGGATCCGATCAACATGAACTACCAACAAAATCATCAGTTTAAAGATCTTGGAGGACCCTTTGGTCGCAGTTCCTTCCCAAGTCTAGGCCTCGGAGTCAAAGGGATGCCTTCGAGCACCGTATTTCGGTCGCTACAATGGTATGTGAATTAGATAACACGTAAAATTATACACCGGAATATTTAACATGTACCAAGATTTTGTTTATATTGAGACCTAACTCCATGTCCGCAGGAATGGAAACAAAGGGAGTAACCAGTTACCATACGGAGAATCTGAGCAGAGATCAAATTCATATATAATCTTCAAGGATTTACTCAAAAGTTGCACGTTCCCAGTAATGATCTCTATTTGTTTCTGTCCTTTTTGTTGATTGAACACAGAGAAATCAGTGATTTTATAGATTGAACTAATCGAAGGCGTTTCGATTCGACAGGAGAATAATGAACAGCTGAACGTGGGGCGGGTACATGGTGGTGCAAATTGGAAGTGCAACCATCAGGCAGCTGCGGAGAGAACAATGTCTGATTGTTCGATTTGCCGATCGATTAACTCGAACGTTTCCGAGGCAATGTCAAGGCATGGGAAAGCTGAGACCTTAGGTCTGAATGATGTTTCTCTAGAACTCACTCTTGCTTGAAAACTATGTACACAAAAAAGACATAACCAGTAGGGAATATCAGAGCTTTTTTCTTTTCTTTCGTACAATGTTTTGTTGGCTAAACATCTAAACTCTACAATTCTACATATTCTAACTTTAAGTAATAGATATCTATATTCGATATATATTCGGATATGAGTATGCGGATATGATATATCTCGAACACTAAGGATTGCTTGAGACTAAGACTTAACAGTGTAGGTGTAGCTAGCTCCCCAATTATGACGAAGGTGACCAAAGGCCAAATGCATAGGGCGATAAGCCAGGCTTGATTCACGTGTGCCAATTGTATTGTGGCTCGACGACACTGCACAAACACTTATTTTTCCTCTTTTGGATTATGTTTATCATGATTGAAATTCCAATGTCATCATTGATTCAATTGAAAAAGTTTTATAGACAAAAGCATCGTTATATATAGAACCAAATGACAAGGAGTTCGATATCTCTAAATCGAATGATAAAAAATTATCGAAAAAAGAATAGAGTTAATAGGAGAGAGAACTTTGTCCTCCTCGGGTCCAATATAACTACCAAAGGACTGGTACCAAAATATTTGCACCTGGGTTTAGATGATTAGGTTATTTAGTTACATCCCAGTTTAGGGTGCTGGGCTAGGTTGGGCTGGTGCTGTTAGGGGTTTGGGTTGTGCTGGCGGTGAGGGTGGTTCACATAGCTTGGCCACGGAGGTTGGAGGTATATGCTGGTGATAATGAAGATGATGCTTATTGCTCATACAGAAGTTGGCGAAGTTGTGGTAGCTTCTTTGAACGAGGTGGTAAGTTTTTTGGTAGTGGTGGAGGTGGAGGTGGTTGTTCCTCAGGTAATGGTGTTGGACATGGAGAAGGGTATGGTGGAGGAGGAGGCAATGGCAATGGTTGGGTAGGAGGAGGTGGCGGTGGAGGTAGTGCTAGTGGTGGTGGTGAGCTAATGGAGGGACTAGTCATGGTAGTGGATATGGTGCTGGTATTGGAGTTGGGAATGGTGTGGTGGTGGTGGAGGAGGAGGAGGAGGAAATTGTTATGGTAGTTCTGGTGAAGGGTTTGGTCATGGTAGTGGGTATGGTGCCGGTAGTGGAATTGGGATTAGTGGAGGGGTAGGAGGTGGTGGAGGAGGCGGTGGTGGAGGTGATGGAGAAGGAGAAGGATATGGACATGGAGAAGGCATCGGTGTAGACGGTTCAAATTGTGAGAAAGGCACGAACATGGGATTTGGAATGGGCATTGGATTTGGTTTGGCATGGGAACCGGTGGAGGTAAAGCCTAGCCTCGGCTAATGACAATGTTTTTTTCTTTTGAAAAATAATGGAGTCTCTTAAAAACTCCCTCTAAACTTAGATAGGGAAAAAATTACCCTTAACATTATTAAATAAAAATATGTACAACCAATTCAATTACAACCAAGAACAGCCGTAAATACCACCTAAATTGCCTAATGACAATGTTAAACCCTCTAAATTGCCCAAACCCCATTTTTAAAGTCAAACCCCAAATTCTTTTCCAAGTATGGATCAAGTAATTGAGATTCGTTTGGAAATAAAATGTTTCCTTCTTCATATGTCAATTACATATCAACCTATATGGTGTTGTTTTGCCCAATCTTTTTACTACTTTGCAATATTACGACACAACATGAATGCACGAACTATCAGGTCGGATGGTGCAGGTTTAGAAATTCGCATATGTAATGTGATAATAAACACAAGATTATACAGACAATTTTGCAGAAACAGTGTGTTTTATATGTTTCTTACATTATTAATATACAAAGGAACCGATGCTCCAACATATGATCCTGGGAAAATCGGATCTCATCAGCGTTGAATCACTTGTTACACTCTTGGCCACTGTGGACTAACTACCTGAAACAGACATTAAAGCCAGATAATCAAAATCTAACAAGTTGCAAGAATTGCAGGTGCCTGCAATCAGGTTTTTCCTGCTTAGCAAGTCTACAAGCCGTCTTCACGGTTTTTTACTTTTGAAAAATGCATCAACACCCCCCCCCCTGACAAGATCGTGGATCTATTGTTGATATAAGGATTCTTCGACCGTGGATCTATTGTTGATATAAGGATTCTTCGACCGTGTCTGTTTTGGAGGTTTAAAACATTCTTTAATGTTTTGTTCTTTAAGAAAAGTGAAAGGGGCAACAATTAAGCAAGAAAGCTACAATATAATCTTCGGCTAATCGATGTGAAATTGTATTGCCCCTAAACAATAATCAGTGGCAAACAAAAAAAGATTGTTGGCCATGAAAAGATATAAATTCAGATCCTAATCCTTTTAAGCCCCTAGGGAGTTCAAAGTCCATAGTCATATAATCCATTTCTGCAAACAATTCACTCACCTCAAGTGTGCTAAAAACTAACCGCATTCGGCTAGCAACAACTGAAGGTTCCTCTGCACGTCCAATCACCGCCATTTGCTCAAGCTGGAGAGTTTTCACAGGAAGCCTTTGGCAAAACAAGAATCCATCTTTCAGTCTTTACTGTTAAAAACATATAAACACAGCAGATTCTAGGATAATCAAAGAAATGACATCATCTGTTTCTATTTCAAACTACACAGAAAAGATCAAAATCTAATATTTGATAGGGTTTTTCCAACCAGCATTGTAAAAGCATATCTCACCATGCCATTCCTCTTATAAAATATGCATTTGCTATGAGAGCGCAAAAGCCTTTCCACTGATGCAGGACATCATCGGACACTGGTGGTGTAGATGACCATCGGACTATAGTTGGTTGTGGTGTACACAATATGGTGATGAATATAATGCTCAGCCATAAAATACACTCATTAACCTGGATGGTCAGAAAGAAAGAAAGTTTTCCTTCAACAAAAATATGGGTCGGATTAGACTTTTTCACATATTTGGAGGGCCCTTAGGATTATATCGCAATCCCATACCTAAAAAGTGTTGGACATCTAAGTTATAGCAGATTTTTTCATTAACCGATTCTTCATGAAAAATCAAGAGCAGAAGCAAAATGAATGTAGCACATCTAAGTTATAGCAGATTGCCGGTTTACTAAAGGATCTCTAGATCAAATGTAAAAGCTAAAATATGTAAGATCATGACTCACCTCCTCTGCACAAATCTTGGATTTCAGACTGGTGCTTCTACCATAACTATGCATTTCTTCGATTTCGATGCCGGATTCCTTCATGGCGATAAGTTCTTTCCGCAATCCTTCATCAGTGCAGCCCAATGCATATGCATTGACCCCAGCACTAATAAACTCCTGAGATACAACATCAATCCAACAGTATTACATGAAGGAAGGCTAAGATATATGGTCAACTCATTAGAATAAAAAACAGATCAAGCAAGCAAGCAAATCATTGAATATACTTTTAGGTTGTCACCTCCTCCACGGTCGATGGCATTCCTGTATCGCCTAAACAAGCTGATCGCTATGTTTTGCGAAGATCGATACTCATCATCGGATGAAGCAGAACCATGTGATTGACACTACAGTTAAAACCATCGTTCCAACATGTAAATTGTAAACACTCCATTTCATTTATAGAAAACAAAGTAAAAACGAAAGAGTTTAGGTTCGATAATCCTAACCAGCCATCTCTTCGGAGCAACTCGATGCGACACAAGATGGGTTGTAAGCTTACTGGAATCTTTCCATGAAGGTACTGAGTTATGAATATGAACTAAATTGTTAGAGTGAATCCCTGGTAAGATATGGTGAATTGCAGGCTTTGAAACACAAGGCAGTTTACTAAGAAGGATGGAACTGCCCAGAAATGTCTGGGTTTGGTTGATTTTTCCCGGAGGATTTACCACTAACATCATGGAACCATCCTAAGATTATATAACCTTCAAAAGAGGAAACGATAAGAACAAATGAAAATGATTTCAAAACAAGAGAAAATTTCATTACTTTGAGAAGGACCCATCGATGAATTTGGAGATAAAATTCGAAAGCTATCGTTTTTGTTATTCATAAACATCAAACAGAGTGGAATTACTAGTGTTTTTTTTTTTTGTTATATGAGCTTTGAAAAATTAAATTCAAACCAAAGGGAGAATAGAATACAGATGATCAAAAACTAAATTTATATATATAAAAAAAACTTTTTCAGTGTATTACCTTGGAGGGGTTTTGATGAAATCGTCTTCCAGGTAAGGTTGATATGAGAAGATTTGAAGAAAGCGTAAAAAGGAAGAATCTTGTTGATGAACTAATGGTTAACGCCACTAGTTATTTGAATGGTTCGCAGAGATTCAGTTGCTTGCTCCAAATTAAATATGAATCTTTCTCTTCTTTGTTTTAGGTCTAATTCTGGCTTTAGTCCCTATTCTACGATACAATTTGAGATTTAATCTATTCTAATCTAATTTGATTATTTTACTAAAAAATTAGTTTACTAATAATTTCATAAAATAAAGAACCAAATTAAGGGAAATTATAAGATAGGATTTGAATCTCTAATTTTAGCATAATAGAGGGGCTAAAACTAAATTAGACCTTTTATTTATTTTACTTTATGTGTACGATTTGGAGCCCTCAATTTCAAGATTTTATTGCTTAGGGAAACACGTCGAGACCCTGAACTCCTTCTGTCACAAGCACCACATACAGCGACGTTCCTCTCAGTCACTGTCGTTTCTTAGAATCAATCATCATCCAAATTCGAAATCCCTTGAAAATTTGCCAAATTTCAATATTACCCCCTGGAATTCTCTTATTTGTATATAAAAATCATTGTCATTGTTCGAGGAATTGGGATTGAACATAATGCAAACAATAAACAGCATCTTCATGCAATGTCATGTCAGTTAACAGAAAAACAAGACATTGGTGTTAAAGTTTAATGAAAAAACCAAATCAGAAACAGGAAACAACTGAGAAAATCCCAGGGGCTGAAAGTGTAAATTTTGATCTTAGGATGATGGCTTGTAATAATTTGTTGGTACAAAAGGCATCTTTCTGACAACTCCATCATAGCCTTTCCTCTTACCAGAATCTTAGCTTTGGTGCCTGCCTTGTGTAATCCGGATTTCACACACCCCATTGCTATGTTCTTCTTCAGGCACGGACTGAATCCTCCGCTTGTGATTTCGCCGATGTTGTTCCCTTTCTCGTCCTGGATCTCACTGTGGGATCGTGGAGGTGGGCCGGTGGAGACGAAGCCGACTCGCCTGATCGATGGACCCTCTGCTAGTTGTTTCAGGATTACCTCGGCTCCTAAGAATCCGCCTTCTGCTCTTCTCCTCTTCCCTATGGCCCATGTTAGTCCCGCCTCGACCGGTGTTATATGTTGTTCCATGTCGTTGCCATATGAACAAAGTCCGGCTTCGAGGCGGAGACTGTCTCGAGCGCCGAGTCCTGTCAACCTCACCTTCCCTTCCCTTCGGATTTCTCCAAAATTGCTTTAGCAAAATCTAAAGCATTTTCTGAAGGAACCGAGGTTTTAAATCCATCCTCACAGGTGTACCTGAAAAATAGATTGAAAAATACAACTTTATCTAGTACCCTCCATAGCTCCCCGACAAGTGATAGCATCGACTTGCCAACCGACTCACCACTCTTCGAATAACAAGAAGAAACAAAATCGAGTATTATCCTGTCCGAGTGAGATAACATGTTGCACCATTGATATCCAATATTCGGAATTCCCCAAAATATAGCTTACTCATATCATCCTTTGTTAGATGTTGAAGAACTGGGGCAACAAGAGGTCCCTATAATATAAAAGTACATATGTTTCGACATTGTTTAAATGCTACAGTCTCAATAACACCAGCAAATCCATGCTAGCCGATCAACAGTCGTTGCAAGATTTGCGCGGACTACAACTCCAGAAAGTAAGAAACGTATGCATGTTTCACTCGATAATCACACCGGCAAATTGCTTGAAGCAAAACAACGAATGCAGACATAAAATCGGATGGGTCTAGTGATTAACCTGGAGAGCTAGAAGAGATTTCTCATCATGGATGTGCCACGACTGTCATCGAAATCTTAAAAAAAAAACTCCAATCTCACCATATTTCACAAAAAGACCCTAAATTTCAAAAATGCTAATCCAAATCTCAAATTGCCGTCGTCACGCTGTTGTCATCGAAATGAGGTCCCCTCTTATTATCACACGATCCAAACGTTGTTTGTCGTTCTTTCGGCTGTTGCTCGTCGTTCATCATTCAAATGAAGGTTCTGTGTTTGATGTTTGATTCGAATGTCGTTGTCTTTTTTACAACAGAGGGATGGGTCAAACGGTCGTGTTGGTCTTTCGACGAGAGTGGTGGGCGGCAACATGGCAATCGATGGCGACAATGGTTAGATTTGGGTTTTGGGGTGTTAGTGTTTTTGAATTTGGGTTTTTTTTTGTGTATTTGAGAAATTTAGGGTTTTTTTACAAAATTAAGCTAAAAAGTTAAAGAAATTAAAAAGGCTTAAGTATGCTTTAAGCCCTTGAACTTTTAAAAAATCAATTAAGTCCCTAAACTTTTTGCATACAATTAAGCCCTCAAACCAATAAATTTAATCAATTAAGCCCTTTAACCGATTTTGACCATACATTTTTAACGGTTTTCTTGAGATATTATTGTCACGTGACCTACTACAGTTCTGTCATATGACGTTTATAGATTATTTAAAAAACTATTTTTTATAATTTTAATAAGTTTTTTTAGAATTTTTAGAAATTTAAAAGAATTTTTTAAAATAAGTTTTTTTTGGAAATGTCAAGTGATAATATTGTAACACGACATGTTGCACCATCTGATCCAAAAAAATCTGTTAGATTTAACAATCGATGTTAGTCAAATGGGTGAATTGATAAAATTTTGGAATATAAGGGCTTAATTGGGTGCAAAAAAAAGTTCAGGGGCTTAATTATTTTTTTCAAAAGTTTAAGGGATTATGATACCCTTAAGTCATAAAAAATTAATTTTTTTAAATTAACGGTAGCTGACGGTCAGACACATAAAATTAACAAAATGAAGCGTTGGGCATCTAAAGTTTTTTAGAATTTTTAGAACTTTAAAAGATTTTTTTTAAAATAAAAAAATTCTAGAAATGTCTGATAACACTGTAACATGACATATTGCATCATTTGGTCTAAAAACTGTTAGATTTAACAATCAATGTTAGTCAAAGGGGTGAATTGATAAAATTTTGGAGTATAAAAGCTTAATCGAGTGCAAAAAAATTCAAGGGCTTAATTAATTTTTTTTAAAAGTTTAAGGGCTTATGATACCCTTAAGCCATAAAAAATTTATTTTTTTAAATTAACGGTAGTTAACAGTCAAACACTTAAAATTAACAAAATAAAGCGTTAGGCACCTAAAGTTAATAAGAAGTATAGTTTAAACACTTATTTGTATATTAAACCTTTTTATGATCATTGTTATCTAATTTATTCATAAATTCAAATATTACATAATCTCTACTCCTCTTTCAAGTCAATTTCATTGAAGATAGTATTTTGTTTGTTTGTCTAAGAAAAAAAATGTGCTCCAATTGAAAATGTTATAGGACACAAGTATATTGCTTCCCTTTTATCAATTAGTCAATTCCGTTCAATTCGTTTCAGTTCGGTCTGGATATATATATTGGTAAGGATCCACTTACACAATGTAAAACTCAATTACTTTATACTTTTTTGGACCGTTAGATAAGGGGCCTTTTAGAAAATAACCCAAAAAACTTGAAGATCAAAATGAACGTTGCTGACGAGAATCGCGGTTCTTCTTCGTCGTGATTGAAAAACTATTCTGTTTTGTGCTTGACGGTGATGGGGTTCCGTTGTTCATAACTTAAAAGAAAAGAAATAACTGAATATTAGAGTAAAGATATGTTAGCCATAGGTTTGTGATTAGCATTCTCTGAATTGTAATTAGAGTGAGTCAGCTAGAATGTTGTGCTGTACCACAGTTAGCTAACTGATTGAGTTTTCAGTATGAAAAGGTAGTTAGGAAATCTGTTAGTAACAACATTATAGCTGACTCACTCTAATTACAATTCAGAGAATGCTAATCACAAACCTATGGCTAACATATCTTTACTCTAATATTCATTTATTGTACATACTCCCAAACTGCACTGGAGTTGAACCTTGCACATATATCTGGATGTAAAGAAAACAAAGCGATCCACAGATTAGAATTGTCCTTCAGTGACCGCTCCCACCATTCATCCCATGGGATAACCACTATATTTTCTCCAATCTTTTCATTTTCACGTCCTAATTCAGCATAAGAAACAAATTTGACATTTTCACCCCAGTTAGTATTTGAAAACATAGGCAACACCTCAAGTAAAGAAAGCAACTTGCCAAACATTTCAACTCAACAAGTTCTTCCCAAGACTTGAACTTCAACGTGTTCTCTCTAGCAGACAAATAGTAGTCTCAAGTAACACTATAAGGTGTTGCAAAGGCACAAAGATCCAGACAAGTCCAGCTGTGTGCTTCAGATGTTTTGAGATGGATTACTCCACTGACCAATATTGAATCGACGCAGTCTCTATATATTTTAAGCTCCAACAGCTCATGACCATAGTCACTTCCCTTGGTACTTTGATTAACAGATGCATGAAATATAAATCCAACCAATAATGAAATCAAAAGGATGTCAATTGAAGTTGTTGTTGCTAACCATGGCCATGGTTCCAAATCCACGTAACAAAAATTATCAAGTAAATCCTTTTTGGTAGTCATTTTAATCAGCAAAACAGGATTTAGAGACTTCATACTATCAATCTTGGTAAGCAGCTGATTCATAATGCTGTCATGAACTCCAATACATTTCTTCACAAATTCTAACTCAACTCTAAGTGATGTAAAGTAAAAATCTGAAAGAGAAATAAATATACTCACCGGTACATTGTCAACATTAAAAACTTTTGCAATTAAGCTTCCCCTAGATCAAAATTCATGACAACCCAGCGGCGATGATACTCGTTGGTCCAGTCACCATCAATTTTACCAAACAAATCTGATTTGCAATTAAGCGTTCCTTTCATTGGTTGAACATCATCTGTAGAAGCCAGAACAAAATTTGTCGGCAGTGCTCCATGACCACCCACAGAAGTAATTTTCACAATTTCAGTGATTTCTCTCTGTTTTTGAAGTTCGACCATTGGTTTATGGGCAATGACCAAATATGAAGGCCTCTCCTCCAATCGATCCTGTCTCGTTGCTTCATTCTTATGAGGTTTGACCACTGATATACGTCGAGGGGAAATCTGAGTTGTAACGTTATGCACCTCATGTTTCATATAATTGAACATCAAATTTTTGGCAGTGGGCAACAATAGAACCATCTCCTCAAAACGATCTTGAATCGTTGCATTACCATTATGAAAATCATCTTTGTTATTGTCATGAGTCGGTTGATCAACAATTTCCGTAACAGTTGGTGTTGACATTTTATCGAACATTTGATGGGTCACTGAGTTTATATTTTCTTGCTTAGTCAAAACTTCACGAGATCCACCGATCTCACCATTAGCCATATTGATCTGAATTCTGAGCCACATGAGCAGACAACAGATTTACCTGCTTAAGTATGTATATCTTTGAGCATCTTTAGATTCTCCTCATTTGTCTTCCTCAAACTTTTCCGCATTGACTCAACTGATTTAATGGTCACCATAATTTTTACTCTCAATGAAAGCACCAATGTTAGGATTGTGCCTGCAATCGGAACTCAAGAATCTGCATAATAAGAAATAACGGAGAAGAAGAAGAAATTTCGAAGAACAAAATAGGGAAAAGGTAGTTTTTTTATAACCATCAATTAGGGTTCAAAAATATTCGATCCGACCGATTCAATTCGATTATCCGTTGATTCCATTCGAAAATTCAAATATCCAACCCGATTTTTAATTTTTCAGATCAGATCGTAATATTTTAAGTTTTAAATTATCCTAAAATCTGAAAATTTAAATTTTCATGAATATTAATTTTGTTATTTTTAACAATTTGATGTTTGTTATATCTGAAAATTAAAAAAATCAAAACTTTCATATATGTGAATCTTATTATATTTAGCAATTTGTTGTTTGTTATATTCGAAATTCCGAAATTTTCATAAACACAACCTTCAAATTTAAAAAATAATTAAATCAAAATATATTTTCAGGTAATCAGATATCCAAATATTTGATCCGATTATCCGATATTCAAATATCAAAATATCCAATTTTTTCCGGATCGAATACGAATTATTATATTTTTGTTCTGAAAAACTAAATATACAAAAAATCGAATAGGATCCGATTCAATATCCCACAATAAATATCTCTAATAGTACAATAACACGTTTAGATATATATATATATATATATATATATATATATATATATATATAAACGGTAATATTAAAAGAGAATAAAATACTTCAAAGTTCCTGACTCTTTTCTCTGCTCTCCCGCTGGCTCCTTTCTTACGCGCTCTCCTATTCATTTACTAACTAATAACCCTTGTTGAATCACCTCTGCACGTGACTGTGGATTCATAACATAGAGCGAAAGAATGCGCTCTGGCACCAATCACACAGTTCAACAGGTTCATCATCCCAAACCTTACGTGAACAAGTTGCTGCACCTATTTTCTCAGACTGCGGTAGTAGCAAATAGCAATGGATGAGACAATATTAGATGATGACACATGTCATAATTTGATCGGATGATTAATTTTATTAAATTAGAATTAAATTAATATAATATATACATAACAAAGGCCAAAAGTATAATTATACAAATTTTATTAAATGTCACGTCACATTTTAACGGCAAGTGGCTCAATTGATACTATTTAAATAGTTGAATGATCTGATTGATAAAATTAAAAGATCGGTGGTCAAAATATGATCAAACCTTTAATTGAGTGATCATGAATGTGCTTTACCCTTTAGTTTTTTAACTACACAAAAAATCATATAATTGTTTTATGGAAAAATACTTTGATACGCAAGCTTGTGTAAGTTCACACAAGCCTTTCAATTTTTAGGGTTTTAGGTTAGGGTTTAGTGTGTAGGGTGTAGAATTTAAGGTTTATGGTTAGAATTTAGGGTTTAAGGTTTAGGTTTTAGTGTGTTAGAGTTTATAATTTAGGTTTTAAATTTTATAGAAGGGTTGTGTAAATTTTTTTACACAGCTTGTGCATCAAAATATAATCTTTGTTTTATTCAATTTTCTACTTACCTAAAACTTATACACAATTAATATAAGGAAAATACTTTGATACATAAGCTTGTGTAAGCCTTTCAATTTTGGAGTTTAGGGGTTTAGTGTGTAGGGGGTAGAATTTAAGATTTATAATTAGAATTTAGAGTTTAGGTTTAGGTTTTAGGTGCAAGGGTTTGGGACTTAGGTTTTAAATTTTATAGAATGATTGTGTAACATTTTTTATACAGCTTGTGTATCAAAATATAACCATTGGCATTAATATAATTAATTTCAATCCTAACCTAAAAACTTTTTCTTTCCACCTTTATATTATTATACGGTTTTATATTCAACACGGGCGGCGAAAACAAAAAAAAATGTACTAGTGTTTTAGTTTTAGGGTTCAAGGATTAGGGATTTAAGTTTATAGGCTTAGAATTTAAAGGTTGTGGTTAAAATTTAATTTTTAGGGTTTAGAGTTTAGGGTTTAGAGTTTATGATTATGATTTATTAGAGGATGATATTATAATATAGGGTTTATGGTTAGAATTTAGGGTTTAAAGTTTAGGATAATATGGTTAAGGATTTAGGTTTTAACCTATAAACCCTAAATCCTAAATTTTAACCACCATCTATTAATTATAAACGACTAAACCTAAACTCCTAACCTCTAAACCTTAAAGCCTAAAACTAAGACACTTGTGAAAACATTTTTTCCACTACCTATGTATGCAATAATTATCTTATTATTTAGTGAATTTTTTTCCGACATCAAACATCTAAAGTTTTCGCCTATTCCTTATAGGGCCTTAAATCTTAACCCTTAAATTCTAAACTTTAAAACCTAACCACAAATAGTAAAATTTTAAACTCTAGCCTCTAAACCTTAAAAGCTAGACGCTTGTGAAAACTTTTTTCCATCGCCAATGGATAGGAAAAAATTCTTAAGATAATTATTTGATATACTGGCGGTGAAATTTTTTAGTTTTCACAAGCGTCCTAATTTTAGGGTTTAGAGACTCAATTTAGGGTGTAGGAGTTTAGGTTTAGGTTTAGTAGTTTAGAATTTAGGGATGTGAATAGAATTTAGGGTTTAGGGTTAGAATTTAGGGTTTATAGGTTAAAACCTAAATCCTCAACATATTACCCTAAATCCTAAAGCATAACCTCTAAACCCCTAAATCCTAACTTGAGCCCCTAAATTATAACAATTACCCCTAAATTCTAAACTCATACACCTAAAACCCTAAACCCTACCCGAGTCTCTATCCCTAAAACTAAAACACTTGTGAAAACTAAAAAAATTCACCGCCAGTATATTGAATATAAATCCAAATTCTTATAATATTAGCAATCATTTACCAAATGTGATGATTTGATTTAATAATTAAGCAATTTAGACCTTTTGGGAGAGTTGAGCTTGATCTCATTTTTCAACTATTAGTATTTTTTTTTCAACTAATCAGGTGACATATGTTACCACATTATCATAACATATATATTAACAAAAATTAATCTTGAATGATCAAAATAAAAAAGAAAATTTAATAATCAAAATATAATTTTTAAAATCCGGTGATAAATTTTTTTAATTTAGTGATCACAAAAAATGGAAATGGAACTCTTCAATTATATATGACCACTGAATAAAAAGCAAATCCTACGTCTTGGTAAAAACAGAGCAAGACGGGAATATTTACAACCAACAAAGCATGGATTTTTCTTCTTTTTAATGCACTAGGCTGAGAGTAGTGATTTCTTCAGCTTTTCACATTTTTTGCATAAAGTTAAAACATCATACACACACACTAAAAGTTCATGGACATTTAAAAAAACACAGGTCCTCCATTGTAGCTCTTCCTATGCTGCTTCTGCGAAGCCAACTCTAAGTTTACCGAAATCGAAGACGGTGTGGTAGCGACCCATGAAGACATCTCCCAGAATCCTGCATCAAACACAAGAGCAATGGTTTCGACTCGAGCATGGGACTTGCTTAAGATTAGAAATGTAGGGAAAGCTTGAATACCAGAGTGGACCACGAGGAGGAGGAACATCCAATGCAGTAAAGCCACTGATGCATTGAGCTTCAGAACCTTCGCCCACCTTGAGGATGTACTGGATTTTACGTAACCCCGGACAATTCAGAAAACAGAAAATTTCAAGAACATTATATAAGCAGATGCAAGAAAATTAAGAACACAAGGATAGAGAGTTACATCTTCTGCGGCAAGCTTAAAAACTTTGCCACCAACTGTGAAGGAAACAGGAGGCATGGAAGGAATATTTTTGCAGTCGACGGCAGATTCTCCCATTGGGTTTGGCATCCGATTGCAGAGCTTCAAATGTATGAATTGACGAATCAGAATTGCAAAGAATGCACATCACAAATTATAAATCGAATATCAGTCTATCGCATGTCACCTGATCGGCATAGTTCAATATGCGGTCTTGAGTCTGATTATCCATCAGTTGGTTCTGCATCCACACAACTGCCATTTCACAAGCAGGGCACATAGCGCCGCGAAGACTTCCAGATGATTTACCGTTGCTCTGATCTGCCACATTCTCGATGCCCATGCTATACAAACACATTTGAGTCCCATTACTTGACCACTTTAATATTCTTTCTACAAACACAAATAGATTAAATAGAGCCTCACCTAACACCATGAGTACCGTCAAAAGCGCACAATCCAATTTTGGAACAGATTTTCATGGGTTGTGCCTGTTGGAAAATATGGAAAAACCAATCATTAGGTGGAGAGAGTGTAGAGAGACAATCTCACAACTGATGTTATAAGAAATGAATACAAACTACTTGCAACTTTATAGGTAAATGTAATTGAGTAAAACAGCATTCACCCCAGACACAAGTAAATCGATGATGGTTTGCCCATATGGTTGAACCACTGCCTTGCACTCCTGGCTAGCAACCCCAGTGGCTCCGATTGCTTGGTTTACCATGGTAATCACAGCCTGCATCAAGACAAATAAACAATCAGGGATGCAATCAATTAACCAGGTTAACAAAAGACTGATAAGAAGATCCAACAAGGAAGCATTAGGACTTACTGTTGGACCTGCCAGCAAGGAAGTTCCAGAGTCTGCTATTGCTGCACAACCGCCAGCCCAATATCCTGAACAGCATAAAACTAAGAAACATATAGATCTATTCCAAAATCATATTTTTGCTTCAAAGGGAGGAGTATTAAAGATCCCATTTTTAAAATACACCAGATATTTCAAGGAACATACCAGTCGTTTTCTCACCAATAAGAACATCGCCCATGTCAAACTATCAAAAAGGAAAGATAATTACACAAAATGCGAAAGAATAGTGTATATATGCAAGTAGAAAGCATTTATGTGGCACATAATAATTTAAGTTTTCGAAAGGTCAACCTGCCAATAGCCTTTTCGTGTTACAGGGACGTAATGTGTGCTCGCCCTTGTAGTGGTTTGGGTCAACTCCACCAAACACAAGTTCACCACCCACTTGTCCCTCTATATTGCGGTTAAGCCAAAATGAAAATACCTGGTCCTGGATAAGACCTTGTTTGACCATGTTGTACCTGTAAGATAAACAAGTGGCTTGTGATAAGCTCATAAATATCCAGAAACATAAATAAAAATCAAAACCCAAGCATACCAAACTGGGACAGCATCCCCAACTGAAATCTCCTTAAACCCAAGTCCTAATATCCCATCAAATTTGGTCGCCACAAATGTAACACCTGGTTCCTCAGTAGCTTCTATAAAGTCCTGATAATGAAAATAGATCATCAGTTACCTTATTCAAACTTTCAAACAACTAGATCAAACGTGTTAAGAAGATTAGCTCCTCTTGCATTATCTTTCACAACCAATTTGCCAACTTGAACGTTGTCATTACTAAAGAACCCAGAAATAGCTCCAGTACCATATTGAATAGAAGCAGATTTCCCTGCACCGAATATAATAATACTTCCAGATTATTTTAGCATCCATAGGATAAATATACACCTAATGCAATATGCCAAGTACGCTATAAGAAAACTGTTACAGAAAGAATTCATAACTTGTAATTTTGTTAATAATAATTTAGGCCACAGAAGCATGCATCAGGTTATATATTGGAGAAAACCATCTTTCTACTTAAGTTTGTCCTACCACAAGGACCAAATACAGAAACAACACACTGCATATGCATGGAAAATCGTGATCGATACCCATCACTAACTAATCCAACAGTATTTGAGACGGCCATAATTATTTTTTTAAAAAAATCAAAATTTCACATGTTACTATGCAAATGAATAAAATGAACTTAAAATTTGTTCTGATGTCACTAAATCAATAAGAAACAAGTTGCAAAAACAATTATGAGAGAAATAAAAAGTGCATAAGACATACCATTCTTCTTATAAGTACTCGAGTCCCCTGACTTGTACTTGGAATGGAAATAACATGCAACCTACACCAAAATGTAACATGAATCATGTTCCCTAAACCACATTTTATTTCAAAATTATCAAGGCCAAAAGTTTTATTTCCTATTCATTCATAGTAAACATAAATGTAGGGCCTCACTGAGAAATAGCATTTTGATGATGGTACCCACAGATTTGAGCTTCCTGTGTCAAATATCACAGTGAACTTTTGCGGTGGAGTTCCAATACCAATCTCACCATAGTACTGGGCATCCATGTAGTTCTTCAGTGCAACAATATCAGTTTCCTCTGAGTCTCCAAGATCATTAGGGAAACTATACTTTTTAGCAATAGATGCTCTGAGAGCCTCTCGATCCTTGGAGTCGAGCCGGTTGTTTGGATCCAATTTCATCTTTTTCAGCCCGATTCTAACCAACCAATCTTCAGATGCAAATACCAAAGCAAACAACAGGGACGAAATGAACAGGGACAGCACCACTCCTTCAACAGTAGTTCCCATATTGACCTATATAAACCCCGTTCACTACTGCATTGTTAGAATAACAAACGAAGTAACAAAGAAAAGATATACGCATGTATGCATGTACGAAGGATCGCTGATATCAACTTCATCCACCATAACTCTGAAACTAGGCAAGCTAAATTCCTATAAGATCTTATAATTTTTAAAGACACGTTAATTACCTTCAAGGTTTTTCTTCTTTCATTAGTTTCTCAAAAGGACTCTTTTTCAATTTTTAACAGATATGCTAATTTAAAAAATAAGATAAAACAGAGGTAAAAAAACAACGATGTAAACCTTCACAAATCACAAGTCATAGTTTAAATCAAATCGAGACCTCATTTCCCCTCAAGTAAAAACTTCGTTAAAAAATTCATCAAATTCTATAAAAGGTATTTGTACCATGCATTTTTTTTTCCGAATTTAGTCAGTCTACTGTAACAAGATCATTTCCAGTGATCCATTTTCCGAAGAACATATGATATCCTAATATACACTATAATATTTGTTTAAAAATAATATACACTATAACAATCTATAATATTTGTTTAAAAATATCAAGGTGTATAACTTTAAAAAAAAATCAACCAGATAGATTTATTGATAAACAAAAGAAAAATAAGAACATAACATATTAGAGGTTTTAAAACATATAAAAAAATCAAGGTTTATAACTTGCATTTACAAAATATTTACAAAAAATAACGTCAAATTACTTAACCAAACTAATGGGGAAAAGTAGATTGAAAAACACAATTCCATTTCAAAAGGTTGAAATGATTATCCGCAGAAAAAGCATTCTATACAAAGTGACCAAACTTTTCCCTTAGAGTGAAAGGAACTCTCAGTTACAGGTTAAAAAAACAGATAGGAATAAAAGCAAAATGTCACCGAAATTTCGCATGCAAGTCAATATTGTAACTTAGTAGAAGGAGAAGTTCAGGGCTAAGAAGCTAAAAAACGATTGATCAGAACAAATTAAAGTTCTCACTTCTCATCGTAGATTCAAACAGCAATAAGCCAAAACTTATGATCGAAGCTTCAAATTCCGCAGAGAATCATCAGAACAATCCGATTAACGAAATATAATATCAATAACAATACAACAACTCAAAGCGAAAATAAAAATTCTCACCGGAATATTGAGACCGCTTAAGGCAAAAGTAACGAGAGAAGAGGAAAGAGTTGGTGACTGGAGGGAAACGAGGCAGAAAGAAAGAATATAAATGCCGAAGGAAACAAGCTGATAGAGTGGGACGCTGAACGTTACCCGTCAGTTTTCAAAAGTGGGGCCAGATAACTTAAGATGACAAATTCAGTTTTTTTTTTTTTTAATATTCCTTCTAATATAAGAGTCCGTTTAGTTTTAAAAAAATGAATTTGTTTTTCATTTTCATCCTTTAAGAAAATAAAAAACAGTTAAAAAATGTATTTGTTGAAAAATTGAAAAATAATTTTTAAAAAATAAAAACAAAAAATAGTGAAAATTTGGAAATACAAAAAAATGTTTTATTATTTTAATTGAAAATGTTTTAAGAAAATATAAAATATAAAAATAAGGGTTTTATAATTTTAACACGGGTTCGAATATTTCTAATTTCATTTTTTAAAACTTTGATTTATTTTTTCATATTTTATTTTTTATTATAATTATAATAATATTTTAACTATATTTTATTTTATTATTTAATAATTATTTTATTTTTTATTTTGAAAAGCTAAATACCAAATACATTTTTACTATTTTTATTTTTGAAAACAAACTTCCATCCCTGTTAACCAATCATATTTTTTATTTTATAGAAAACTGAAAATAAAAATTATTTTTTGAAAATAAAAAAAATAGAAATATTTTTTTAAAAAACCAAACGGACCATTACTAATATTTTTTGGTTGCACTCTACTTAGTTCTCTAGTATTTTATCTTGACTAATTCGGATTGATCAAAGTTTTACATTTGATTTTGTTTGTTGAATGAGTTTCATTGCGAAATTTTCTGTATACATAAAGTCTTTCGAACTCGAAAAATACTTAAAAGAATATCAAATTATTTATTACTTAAACTAATTCGTTAATAAACCTGCTTAAGTTACCAATATTTATCTTTGATTTTAAAATTAAATAAACTTAAATACATTAATGAATTAAACTGTTTGAGCTCGAATAACTAGTAATGCACTCCACCCATTACTATTAGCACCATTACATGAACTCAATTCAGATATTTTAAGATGGTGTATTTTGTTTATTGAATCTGAGCCGTTTGATCTTTAATCAAGAGGTGGGATTTAAGCGGTTAGATGAAACATATTAAATTGAAGCACACGATTTTCTTGTTGTCGACCCTTAGCTTTCAAGGAAAGCATAAGTTGATGATGACACATTCTAAAGGATAATAATAACTAAGCAGTTATAGGTTAATTTAATTGGATGAAGCGATAGATTATTTAAATAAAGTTATATATTTAAAGAAAAATTGAATAAATAAGAAGATAAATTATATTTTTATACTGAGATTTAAATTCGTATAAAATTAGACAATATGAAAATCTTTACACACTAAGTTAATTAGTAAACCCTAAAATTTGACATTATGAATGGTACAATCTAATTTAGAAGAATCGTTTATATTTGTAGTACTTGATATGGATTACCATGTCAATAAATCAGATGTCAATAATTGTATTAAACAAAAATATAATTAAAAATAATATAAATTTTGATAATAATAAAATTATATTAATTAATGTTTTGAAATTGACAAACTCTCAATTAAATTAATATCGGTATTGTTACGATATTTTAAAAGTTATGAATTAAAATGTATTTTTTTGTCTTTGCGAATTGAATACAAATGTATTGAAACATATAATTATTTTAGTTTAAGAAGGTTTAAGGGAAGAAGGTCTAATGTATTCAATAATTAATCGAATGGTTAAAAGTACTGATATTATTTTATTTTGTGTGAATTCAAATTTTAATATTTATCTTAAAAATATATAAAAATTTTCTACTTAATAAAAAACGGAAAAATGTCTAATTTAGGTCTTGTAATAATTTTCCTCGCTAATTTTGTAACACACATTTTAAAGTGCAAAGTAAAAGTAGACCTTGAAGTTAGTGTTATCTTTATGGCTTTAGGTATGATTTTTTACCATTCAACTTAAATTATAAATTTTAATCTTTATTTTTTGACTTTAGATAAAGTTTTTGCCATTGAATTTAGATTAATATTTAATATATTGTATTTTTAAATTTAGTAAATAATAATTTCAATTTTGACTAGAGTCAAACCCAGTTTCTTTTGTTCTTTATACAATACCTAAGCTATTCACTCTCACACTTATAAATTAAATGATAATTTATATTTTAATGCATTTAAATTCATGTCATAATATATATTGCAAAAATAATGATGTTAACAGAACTTAAACTCAATCTTAAATGACAAATTAAACTTAATTATGTGAATAAAAAATTTAATTAAAAATTTATCTTTGTACTTCAATTTTTTAGAATTTACATATAATTTACACGTAATAATAATACTTGAACTTGAAACTTCTAGTAACCAAGACTTTAGCCTTTGTCAACCTTAAAACCCTCATTTGTTTGAAGAGTTCCTTAATCATATTAAGGTGACAAGTCAGTTATCTTAATTAAAATTGTCAGTTTCAATAATAAATTTAAACTTATTTAACAAGTATATAAAAAGAACTTAATGATCATTAAAATTGAAAATAGCCGTTTTAAATAGTTTATTGCCCTCACGCCAAACATACCCAAAACCCAATGTTTTCGTATTTTTCATTACCAGTCCTACACAAATTTTTATAAAAATAATAAAAATTTATGTAGCCGCTTAACCTCACCCTAAGCCGTCTAATTTTAAAATTTTTCTCTTTATTTTGGTTTCACAAGGTTTGCATTTTGTCTTTTTGATAAAGTAAACCAATGGTTACTAAAGTGAGAAAAATATTATTTTAATCATCGGCCTTTAAAAAATAAAAAATATCAATAAATTATCAAACTATTTTATAACAGTCATTAGAAGTTATAAAATAGTGTAACAATTCAATTAATTTAATAATTATTTTGTAATAGTTTAATAAAATTTAATAATAATTCAATAAGTTTTATGGTATTTTGTAACTTTTGAATTGACAATAATAAGACGGTATTTTTTAATAATTCATTGACTGTCAGTAGTGAGATAGTTTTTTTTTTTTAAATATTGCACTTGAAAAAGAATTGGAATTTATAAAGTACACTCATGGTCATTAAACTATATCCTGAAAAAATAAAATGATAACTAAACTTTTAAAAATTATAAAATGGCAATTAAACTTTATGTTTTGTTACAAAATGGTAACTGTGTCGTTAACCTCTGTTAAAGAGGTGACGTGTCTGTTAAATTTTTTTGTATAATAGCACATTTAGTCCGTTATAGTTACACATTCAATCAATTTAGTCATAATTTCGAAGAAATTCAATAAATTTAACCCTCAATTTTTATACATTTTTATAATTTAGTCCTATTTCTAAAAAAATTAACTCTTGATATTTCAAAATTACTTCAATTTAGTCCTAGATTTTATATTTAAACCATAAACCTTAAATTTTAAATTTAAACCAAAAGATTTTCTTTTCCAATCAACTTGATTTTATAATAAGCTAAGTAAATTATACTAATAATAAACCTAACTTTGATTGTTGGCAAGAATAATTTTTAATGATCATCATTGACAACTAATAGTGTGCAAGCATGATTTTAGATATTGCACTTGAAAAAATAGGATCTATTGTACTCTTTTTATTTTCTAACCATATCAATACTATGTTTGAGGTTGCATACACAAAACAATTTGCCAAATCCAAGACTTGTAACAAACCATCACTTTCATGATATTAGGGATTAAACATTCTTCATTGACTTGTATTCCTATCAGCTTTATTTAAATGCATGTAGAACATAATTTAAAGTGAACAATAAAATTGAGCATATCCTCAAATCATTTTTTCAAATTAGGATTAACAAATGAGAAAATAAAAAACAAAAAATATCCTTAGAAAACTAGAGCTAAAAAGAATAATGTTACTTAGTTTAAGACCCATCAAATACATAAATTTGGCCATTCACTTTAGGCAAGAAGAATCACGCGAATGCATATTTTAATAGCAAAATGAATTAAAATAATATATAAATATATACCCCTAATCCACAATAAACGACACTATTTGCCTCTAATCTTATGGCCAAAAGATAATCCATTTTGTAGTGGTCATTTTAATTAAATGCTGAAAAAGCAAATGACTCCAACTTAGAGAAGAGACTAAAAGAAATCATGGAGAATATCGTGTTTTTATGATTTCTTTGTTGGAGAATATCATGGAGAATAAATCCTATTTAACAAATGATTTCTTTGTTGGAGATTATCGTGTTTTTGAATATGAAGTTATAAGGTTTAAATTTAAAATTTAAGCTTTAGAGTTTATGGTTTAAATTTAAAATTTAGGACTAAATTGAAGTAATTTTGAAATATAAAGAGTTAATTTTTTAGAAATAAAAGTAAAAACAACAATGATTGTAAAAATTGAGGGTTAAATTTATTGAATGAAAGCATTTGTGACTAAATTGATTGAATGTGTAATTATGAAGGACTAAATGTGTTATTATACAAAAAATTGAATCTAATACGTCACCTCTTTGGCAGAGGTTAACTGAGTCATTATTTTTTTGTAACAAAACATAAAGTTTAATTGCTATTCTGTAATTTTTAAAAGTTTGGTTACCATTTTATTTTTTCGAGTATAGTTTAATGACCATGAGTGTACTTTACTCTTCTTTTTATTTTGCAGTCTATAGTAATTTAAACAATAAAAAGTGAAGTCAGTATGTGCTCTTATCGATTTCACCGTTCATGAAATTTTTTTTATTAAAAATTTATAGAAGTCAACTTGTGTACTTACCAATTTTTCTCTTTATTTAAATGCATGTAGCTGTCATGAACAGTAAAATTGACTTCTACTTTTAATATAACAAATGCTATAAATCAGAAAGTAAAATGACATATACGATACTTGGAAAAAAATATTTCCAAGTGCAATATTGCGGCAATTACCCGACTATTAGTGTACTTTACTTTTCTTGTACTTTGGGCCCTCATTCACGCGACACTTACCCCAATACACACAATGTTTATCGTATGATTGTACCTTTCTCCCTAGTTTTGCTTGCTTTTGCTTCTTTGCTTTTCACAATTTTTGTATTTATTGATGGTACTAATGACAATTTGAATATGGGTTGCTGAATTTCGTGGGAAGTTTGCTTCAAAAGGCTTAATTCCAAAACTAGTCCTCTAAGTTGTACCTTTTTCCGATTTAGGTACCGTTATTTGTTAAAAACAGTTTTTAAACTATATTTTTCTTGATTTATCAAAAAATCAATAAAAATATAACACACGGCTTAAGGTATAGTTTAAATACCACTTCTGATCGGAAAAAAGTTTAGGTACATAAGTGGGAAAAGATAGTATAGTTTAGGGACCAAATTTACTATTAAACCTACTCAATTGTAATCAACTGAGTTTGGTAACGTCTCATGGACACGGAGAAAAACAAGGTATACAGTGAAAGCATTTCCATAAAGCTATCAGTTACAGTAGGGCCATTAAGGAGATGAGAGGATTGTTGCCGTTGCCAACAAGAAAAAGGAAGCAAGAAATTGAATCTAATACTCAATAATAATGGCTGAGGCAACTGAGTCATGATTTTTAAAGAACTATGTGGATTTCACATTGGTTTTGTGTTGAAAATCTGCCTTCAGTTATAAATGTTTCATCTTTAAACTGAAGGGCGAAGAATATTGATGGTACGTTGAAATAATATTTTCGTAATTAAATTTTCAAAAATTATAAAATGATCATTAAGTATTTTATTCGGTTATAAAATGGTCCTTACCGTTGATTAATTGCTCGGTAAGTTTGGCTGTATGTTTTAAAAATATTTAGAAAATTTAATGACAATCTTGTAATCAAATCAAAAGTTTAATGATCATTTCATAACTATCTAAATTTTAGATACCAAAAAATTATTTTAATATATTTTAATGATGTACTTTACCCTAAACTGAAAACCAATGTTTTGAAGATAAAATTAAAAGGAAAATATCTCATACACTAGCGGTGAAACAAAAAGTTTTCACAAACGTCTTAATTTTAGGATTTAAAGATTTAGTTTAGGGTTTATGCGTTTAAAATTAAGGCCTTATGGTTAGAATCTAGGGATTAAGGTTATAATTTAAGATTTAGAGGTCATGATTTAGGTTTTAGGATAATATGTTAGGGATCTAAGTTTTAACCTATGAACCCTAAATTCTAACCATAAACCCTAAATTTTAATCACAATCCTTAGATTATAAACCCATAAATTTTAAACCCTAAATAGAATCCCTAAAATATAAAATTAAGACACTTTTAAAAAAAATTATTTCTTCCGTCAATGCATGAAATAATTACTCGAATTAAAATACAATTTGAACGTAGGCCGTGGACTGTGATGTTCTACAAATAATATCAGCCTACGGCCTTTTATGTATCTTGGGCTTAGAGGGCCTTTCATTTGTTTTTAAGTAAACAAATCCCTCTTGACATGCTGCCGAATGTACAAAAAATCAAATTTAAATTAGATTTAATTGATGATCATAAAATTTTAATAACTCAAATTAATCAAATTTCGACATGGACTCAAACCCAAAATTAATTTGATCCTAAATAGTCCGAAACTAGTAACCTGAAATCACTTAAAACCGAAGTGAAAAAAATGAAATGACCCGGTTCAAAAAATATCTAAACCTCAAATAAAAATAATGATAAAAAATTGTTCAAGCTCGAAATTTACTCACGAAATAAAATAAATCCAAATCTAATCAAACTAAAATAATTTAAAAAATTAAAATATGAATTGATTCGATCTAAAACCAATCAGCTAACCTAATTGACAAATCTAAACAACTGTCAAGACTCTCCACAATTATCAAATACAATTATGATCACAATCACAAATAATACAAATCCAAATAATTATCATAATAATTACCAATATAAAAGTATAATTGAACCATTGATTCAAATATATCTTAATTAGGCTAAGTGGTGGAGCCAGAATTTTTATATAGTGGAGTCAGAGTTAAATATAGGTTATGAGAATTTCTATGCTACTCCCATAAGTATTGTTGACCCCAATATCCCAACAAATTAAGTATGGTCAATTTTAATATTTCTTTGAAAATCATTTATATAATTCTAATATTTCTACATATTAGACACTTTTTCCCAGTTTCGAGATAATCTAGAATTCAAGTGTTTTTTGATAACTGAAACTGTCATTTTCTGGTTCTATTGTTCATTCGCGGATGACACGGCCTGAATAACATTGACAGTGCATGATAAGGGTTATTAAACCAAGCTAAGATTTGAAGTAAATATATACCCAAGAAAGAAAAGATACTTGTACCTTAATAGTGTTATCCACCATGGAACCCGCTTTTAATCTCGATCCTTTGAAAATTTCACCCGAAACAAAATCTGATTCTTGTGAGACAATAGAACTTGCAAAGCCACCTATGAAATTGGAATTAGTGGGGGAGGGGGAGGGGGAGGGGGGGGGGGGTTTGCTGTGGTGATACGGTTTGCTGGATAAGCATTATGTTGTCTCAAGTTATGTAAATCAGAAGAGACTTGCATGGAAATTATCAATTTAAAGTTATTGAAGAAGAGATTCGAAATCGAAGAGAAGAACATACCTGGCCATTGGCTTCCTTTAGCTGTATAAGTACCATTGCAATATGCTTCTTGAAAGGCTCAGAACCTTTTAAGTATTGTATTTCTGAGCTCCATCAGTATAGCATCTTGAAGTATATATGGGTATAAACATTATATACAAAATACATTATATTAAAGTAAGCAGTTATCCATATGAGATGCAAAACAAATATAGAATCCATATCTAGCATGAAAAAAATCAAGAAAATTAAGATGTGTTCAAAATGATATAAGCAATTAAGTCTATCAAATAGTGGAATAAATTTTTTGTCCAGAGCACGGTTCAATTTAGCTTCCCTCCCCTGGATATGTACCTGGTAAGGGGTTGATCATTGGCTGTTGGATGTGTACTATCAACATTAACAACAGCCGTCTTAGCATTCAAAATTCTATCCCTTGCATCCACCTGGATAAGAATCAAGTATTTTGTATTGGTTACTAGTAAGTATCTAACATCAAGGGTACAGAGTTTTTAATCTAGAACCAATTATAACTCGCACAATATTTGATCAAAAGAGATAATTAGGGATGAATGACAAAAGAGATAATTTAGAACCAAATATAACTCGCACAAATATCTAGATTTAAATTTATGAATAAACATCTTTATCAATTAATAGATCTCAACTATATTTTGACTTTAATTATTGTGAACACTATTTTTTTAATGTCTTAATATATTATTTGATATCAGAACTTTACTTTTTACAAATAAGGTATTAATATATTTATTAAATTAATTTAAATTTTATATTTGTCAAACGTTACTCATTTCCTATCCAAATTCATCATTTTTATAAACGTATAGATATGTTTTTTTTAACTAATTTGATATACATACTTATCAAATCTCACACATTTAGTACATATATTTATTAAATTAATATCAAATGTTTAATAATATTATAGGTTATTGCCGACTACGTACCTGCTCACGTCCACATTTCAACTTCACGCATGACAAACCAAAGAAAATACAAAACCATTGATTTGAAACCGGTTTGGTGAATCTCTTAGACTATGATGCATAACTAACATTGCTGCTGCTCATGAAGTAGTTGATATTTCAAGAAATCCACGAATTGTGTAATTAAAGTAATAATTTTTAAACCAACAAGGGTTAGGTGCAATGGCAAGACATATTACACTTTTAAGAGAGAATTTGGATTCGATCTTCAGAGACAACATTACTAGCAAGAAAAATCACAAATCTCGAACATGTACCATAAAAAATGTACTATAGGTTTACATAAGTTCCAAACTTATTTTCATTAAATTAAACATCACATTTTAAGAATATTTACAGAACTTAGGTTATTGTTTTATACAACATGCGTTACACACATATATAGAATCAATGGAATTACATATTCAATCCAAATTGTTATGCATGTGGAGGAAAATTTCAAACCATGATCAAATTTTAATTTAATTGTTTTCAAAAATATTATAATTAGATGATGAAAAATTTATTTTTAACCTTTTTAAATTTTATAATTTTTTTGTCCCTAAAATAATTTATTTATAATGCCTTTTGCATTTTCTTTGGTCATATTAAGAAATTGAAAAGATATATTTATAGCAAGTTAACAACCACATGCATCACGAATTAAAACTCTTGTAAATGGACCTCGAATTCTTGGTCATGCCCTCATTTATTAACCAAAACAAAGTTTGGTGTGTTTTCTTCCCCAACGTCAGAAAATGGCTGCAATTACTTTGACTAATTTGATCATTATTCATTTTTTAATAGAAGAAATCATGAACATTTCCCGTAGGTAGAGAAACTGGTTTTAAAAAAATTGTTGTATATCCGTATTGTGTTTATATATTTTGACATGTTATAATAATGCATATAATACTTATATAAACTTTCTATATATATTTATTTTAGGGTTTTATATGAAGAAGATGATATAAATCCGGTGGACAAAATAAATTTTTTATAATTATTTTAGTTTTAGGGTTTATGAATTTAGTTTAGAATTTAGGGTTTGAGTTTTAAGGTATAGAAATATAATTTATGGTTTAGAATTTGAGGTTTGGGATTAAAATTTAGGGTTTTAAATATCATGGTTTAAGTTTAAGGTAATATGGTTAGGGATTTAGGGTTTAACATATAAATCCTAAATTATAAAGCCCCTAAACCTTACACCCTAAATTAGATCCCTAAAATCTAAACCCTAAAACTAAGGCCATTGAGAAAACTTTTTGTTTCCACTGCCAACAGAAATGGACACATAACTTTATGTCAAGAGGCTAACATATAAAAGTCTACGGGCGCACTTATAAAATTTTAGGGTGTTAAAAATATATTTTGAATAGAAAATACATAAAAAAATTAAAAATAAATCATATAGAAATTTTAAATTTTCAGGGTGCAACCACCCCTCCAACCCCCGGTCCGCCTCTAACTGCCAGTATATGGTATAATTACCCTATATATATATATACCATAGTCCCTATTTTTTAGTTTAAATATTTTTATGTCCTATTAATCTCAAAATTAAACATTTTGATCTTTTATAGTCTCATCCTAATTCCATCATTGATTTGATTCTTTGATGGTACATAAATATAAATCTAAATATTTATATAAATTTTTATAAATCAACAATTTGTTTATGTGCGACCGTGTTTAAAATTATTGAATTTAAGATTTGAAAAGCCAAGAATATGATACACTGCCCTATATGAGAGACAATAAAAAAAACCTTTTTTTTAGTTTATACCCACGTTTTAAAGCTGTATGGAAATCAAAACTTGCTATGAAGTATGAACAGAACACACAAAATGTTCTTTTTTTCTTCTTGTAAAACTTTTGAAGGGAATTAGTTTGTGTTATGGGACCATGCCCTTAATATTCCTACTTTGGTTTGAATGGGAAACCTCTTACTTTTCTACTTTTCCTTACATTTCTTCTTCATTGTTCACGTATTTCTCAATAACATTAATGTATTGTTTGATGAATTCCAAGTCCAAGCCCATGAGTTTGGCTAATGACCAAATTTCACAATGAAAAGAAAAAGTGATAACATATGAAATAAAAAAGTGAAAAGGTCAATCAAACATGGGTTATACTAACACGAGACATGGTTTAGTTTTAGTTATATTATGTCGGACGATTGAGTAGCCACTAACTTTTGGCCAAACATGTCACATAAGGTATGTTTTAGACTCAATTTTAGAGATTAATAGTCAAACCTCATTAAATGTTACTTTTAAAATATAATTACATAAATCAATGGTATGGATTTACGTATTTACTTTATATGTTAATATGTAAGATTTATTTGTAATTGAATCTTATTAAATGAAACACGTCATTGTTTTCTAGACCTACTTATGGATCGGTCTGGCTTGGTCCCAATTCATATTAAATATATATTTAAAAAATAATATAAAAATATTTTTGCAATATTTCAAATCTACGGATGATGAAAATGAATCATCAACTAGCTCATAACAAGTCGAACTGAAGCCAGGCTTGCACAAGAATATTTTATAGAAATTGAATTATGACTGTAATTTGAAAGAGATTAATTTACTCGAGTTCAAAATTAAAAATGACCTAAAGATTGTTTAAACTAAAATATCTAAGTTAATTAATAATAACTTTAATATTATTTGTAGATGAGCTAAAATGAACTTCAAGGTATAACTTAGAGACTAAAATATTATTTGTAATAATAAAAGAATTAAAATAAACTTTTAAGTATATTACATAAACTTCGACTCTACTTTAACCTTTGATATTGTTTTAATTTAAAATGCCAAAAATAGAAGTTAGAGTGAAGAAAAAAAGAGAACTACTACAACTAATATACAACAAGTGTAAGCAAACGGCTCGTTCCCACCGGTAAACGGACAACTAGAAAATAGGAATCAGAGACAGGTAATTTAATTGGCTAACAAAAATGGAAATCAAGGCAATTGCTGGATCAGGTCAGCGGTCATAAACAGAGCCGGGCCGTCAAATTCGTTGACTAGGCTTCCACTTTTCTCTTTACCTCTCATTTTTTTTCCAATCACGCGGAAGGCGCCGCACCGTACGGGACGGTTAATTTTTCCTTTTTTAGAGAATAAAAGTCAAACTCTTTGTTGACCAAATGTAGAAGAAATATTTTTTTGTCTTTCTAACAACGTTCAACTACTCCATGTGTAGATACCTCAAGTTGAATCGATAAAACTCTAGTTTTTTCTTTCCTCGTACTTTTAAAATTGGTATAAATTATTTATAAATCTCCAGTATTACTTTTTTAAGTTATTTTTTTAAATTTTAATTATTTGTTATTTTAAATGTATTATTAGTAAAAATATGTAAAAAAATATATTTTAAAAATTTTATATTAAGTAGTTTAAAAATATATATTTTATAAAATTTAATTAATTCAAATATTTTAAATAATTGTAGTTAAAGTTAAAAAATTTTGACTTTTAAAAGTCAATACTAAACAAAATTGGTGGGACAAAGAGAGTAATAGTTTGTTGTCGTTGATGACGATTATCGATCTCTTTCATCTTTATTGATAGATAGTTATAATTATTCAGATATATCTTATTATAGTTGTTAAAAAATCAGTTGTAGATTTATTCTCATATTTTATTATTATATTAGTATTAATGACAAAAATAGACTAGAATCAAACATTAAGAGAAATTAATTGCTCTCTATAAAAACAATAATATATTAAATATTTAAATTTAAAAAATTGAGACAAATACATTTTTATTAATATTTAAACTAAAACAGGACTTTAAATATTATTTTAGCAACAATATTTGAAGGGAGTAAAACTCATCCCAATCTCTTGGGGATTTTGTCCCTGATTAATGGTGCTTATCATTCACAACTGACAATGATTCATCTTTAATTTTTTTTAGACGCTTTTTTGAGATTTTAATTTTTTTATGTATGATCATGTTTTTATGATTTAGCATTTAGATTTTATTCTTGGATGGTTTAAAAAAATGACTTAGTTAGTGTGCTTTTGATTTTTATAAACTCTTCTTCCTTGACATTATTAACTTTTTATTTATTTAATAAAATTAACTATTCTCATTCTATTTTTCTCTAAATGTTTTTTCTAAAATAATATATATGAATAATTATTTAATGTACCGTTAATGAATTTTTTCATAAACAGGCTTCTAAAAATGTCATGTATTCTTTTTAAGACCCTAAACTCTAAACTTTAAATCACAAATCTATTTCCAAACCTTAAAACCTAACCACAAACACTAACATCTAACCGTAAGCCCTAACATCTAAACCCTAAAAATTAGAAGCTCGTGAAAAACAAGTTTTTCTACTGCCAGTGCATAAAATATTTTCCACTTATATTACTTTTTTAATAAATGAGAATTGAAATAATTTTTTTAGATTTTGAAATAAATATTTATTAGATACAATTAGTTAGGAATATTGTTCGAATCAATCTAATTAGGTTTTGAATTCTTGTTCACTTGTTGTTTGTAACTCAGACACTTGGTTAATGATCTGGAAACTAGGACTCAATCAAGTAGAATGCAAACCCTAACGACTCAAAAATAAAATTTAATTGACCTAAAAAATAACTCCTAATGACCGAAAGAAATAACTCGAAATAATTTAAATTTAAAGTGATTGGAGTCTAAAATAATTTAGGCTTGAAGGAAAAATATGTGCCCAAAGTATATTTTTTTTGAACTTTAGGTGCTTAAAGTATTTTTTTGTAAAAATAGATGCCTAATTAAAAGTTATAATTTTAGGTGCCTGACCGTTAATGGGTGTTAATTTTTTAACCAATCAATGCTTGACACGTGGCATATTTGGGGTACCTAAAATTTTAACTTTTGAAACTTTGGGCACCTATTTTTACAAAATATACTTTAGGCACCTAAAATTATAACTTTTTGAAACTTTGGGCACCTATTTATACAAAAAAGTACTTTAGGCACCTAAAGTTTGAAAAAGGTATACTTTGGGCACCTATTATTTATTTAAGCCAATAATTTAACTTAAAAATCTTAATTTTAAATTCAAAATGACTCAAATTCAAAACAAACTAAAATAGAAATAATTAAACATGAAATTAACTCAAATTAAAATGATTGAAAATTTTAAAACCTTAATTAACTCGATATAAATTGAACCAATCCAAAATCAAACTGATTGATTATATCATGCTAAAGATGTCAAAGTAATAGTCAAATAAATTAACTCTTATATGCTCCATTAATAATGGTAAAATTGAAAACTAAAGACATTAAAAATGATTGATTACTCAAGCGTTGCTAATTTGGTCAATGGTGATGGCCCGTAAAATGTAATGAGGCCAATAGAAAGAGGGTGAAACCTGGGGCCAATTGCAAAAAAAAAAAAAATCCAAAATATTTTAGGAAAAAAGCAATTTTCACTCCGCAACTTAGTAATTTTTTTCAATTTGGTCCTTAAATATTTTGTTCACATTAATTTTTGAACGTAATTTTATCATTTTGATGACATGATATTATGCCGCACAACATAATATGAAAGTAACATATCATTATAATGATTAAAAATGAGTGAAGTTGCCAGGTTCTGACTAATGCGAACAGAAATTCAATGATTGAATTGAAAAATGTTACTAAACTTAGGGACTAAAAATTATTTTAACACGATTATTTACTTACATTGTAAATCTTATATTGGTCTTTGATAAAAAAAATCTCTCTACGTTCCAAACCCTTTTTATAGGCGATCCCATTGCGCCGGTGAAAGACTTCTCACACTTGACAACACATATTTACACCCCTTTCTCTCTTTCAACGCCATCTTGCCTCTCTTTTCTCTTTCTTTCCTTTCCCTTCCACTTCTTCTTTTTATGGACAAAAGATGGGGTCTCACCCTTGATTCTGCTTCTGTTTCTGATCTGTTTCCCGACAAGACCACTACCAGTTCCAGTACTAAGCAGCAGCAGCAGCAGCGACAAGACATGTTTCAGTTCCCCGTTTGTTCTTCCACCAGGGAGGACTGCCATGGAGCCTCCTCCTCTTCACCTTCCTCTGACGAGAACCGGCAGATCTCTGTCGAAGAGGTTGACTTTTTCTCCGATGATCGCGGGGACAAGAAGAAAACCACTGCTTTGACCGTCGTTAATGTAAAGGAGGAGAGGTTTCATTGCGTAAGCGGTCAAGGCTCTGGGTTGGATGTTAATGTAATATAATGGTTTAATTGTAGTTTTAGTACCTGTGCTATGTCAAATTTTGTGACTAAGTATCTCTTCTTTAATTTTGTTTCCTTTTAGTTGCTATTAGTTTGTTTTACTCTATAATTTTTTTATTATTAAATATAGTTTAAATTTCCATCTTACCTTAAGAGAGTGATCGAATAACAAGAAAAGAAAAATCATGTCATTAGGTTTAACTAACAACACTATCAATCTATAACTACTAATAAACATTATAAAATTAGAGAGTAAAATATACTAAATTAAATCTAAATTCTAGAATAGTAGAGGGACTAAAACCACAATAATACTGTTTTTTATTTTAGTTTTGATTGGAGACTTATTTTTGCCGGTTGGACTGAGTTTCTTGTTGTTTTCTAAATACATAGACCGGCAGGGATGGAATCGTTCTGTTTCCCATCCTGAATTTTAGTATAATAATATTTTAGGTTTTTTAATTTAAGTATTAATCAAATAAAATATTTATCTTTTTTAATCTTTAGATTTAAATATTTAATTCGACCTTGACCCTTTTAATAGACCGGGTTGCATCTTCTCACTGCTAACAATACTGGAAGCGATCAATCAAAGGTTGATGACGGTGTATCATCGGATGCGGAAGATAAGCGAGTCAAGAACGAGGTAATTAAACTAGTATATGCTTTATCGACTGAATCATACGTGAAGTGATAAAAAAAAATAGTAGTTATTATCAAGTCTTAAAGTGACACCGATTTCGATTTCGATCCCAAATTATTCATCTTCATTGTTTCAGATGGCACAATTACAAGAGGAATTGAAACGCATGAATGCCGAGAACCAGAAGCTAAAGGACATGGTCAGTAATGTCAGCAACAATAACAATGCTCTCCAAACGCACCTCGCAAACTTAATGCAACATCAAAAGAACCGAGGAGCCGAACTCACCGAAGAAGGAAAACCCCAAGTGAAGAAACAAGAAGCGAATACTGTGGCCAGACAGTTTTTGGATCTACGCCCATCAGCCATAGTTGAAACGGATGAGCTCTTTCGTTCTTCATCGGAAGAAAGAACACGTTCAGGGTCGCCTCCAAACGACAACGAGACTTGTAGCTTACGGGATGGGAAGAGAATCGGTGGAGAAGAAAGCCCGGAATCGAACAAATCACGAAAGCTGAATCCGGCGAAGAAATGTTATGAATAGAGATGAAATAGAGGAAGAAATGTTGTTTAATTGCTCAAAAGGAAAGCTAAAGTATTACAGATAGAAAGGGGACGAGAAAATAGAGTCAATTCACACATCAAGTTTTTGCAGAAAACTTCCTTTTGCAACTATTTGTTATTTATAGCCTAACAACCGGCCTTATTTAAGCTGGCGTGGATCGCTCACATAGTCTTCATACTTGGTGGACATGTTTTTGATCAGTGAGCCAATACGAATTGCAGGTATCTGACCCACGTCCGGTGTCGATCCAATATGCGTTGATCCAATAGATCTGCAACATATTACCATTCATGACAGAATCGGTGGAGAAGAAAGCCCGGAATCGAACAAATCCCGAAAGCTGAATCCGGCGAAGCCAATTGATCAATCCAGTACCGAGGCGGCTACCATGAGAAAAGCTCGTGTCTCGGTCCGAGCTCGATCAGAAGCTACCACGGTATATACTATGTATATGTGTGTGCGCTAATATGCTTTAATCCAGGAATTGTAAGGATTTGATCTGAAGTTATTGTTCGGAATCTAACTGATAATGCGGACAAAAGATGGCAAAGGGAAATCCCTGTCCGCGAGCTTATTATCGATGTACAATGGCAGTTCCTACGTTCCCATATTCGTTGAATTTAGGTTTAATTATTGTTTAGTCCCTATTATGTTAAATTTTGAGATATTATATCAGTGATTAGGGGTGAGAATTCGATAGAGTTAAGTCAAAAAAATTCAAGTTAATGGAGTTTACGAGTCTCATTTTATAACTCAAACTTCATTTGAAAGTTTTTTTAGTATAATTTATAAAATTTGAGTCGAGTCAAATCAAGTCGAATTTCTATTTAAATTTAATTGTAGATATTTACACTGTTATGGCATTAATTGGTTCTAATTTAAATGACTTTTTATAATCATATAATGACATGTATATGTTTCTTAATATTTTTCATTTATGATATACATATATCAAAAAAAAGTTGTGGGACTCAACTCGAACTTGAAAATTAATCTACTAATTTCTAAAAATTTTGAGTTATTCAAATTCTTATTTTATAACTCAAATTTTATTTAATATTTTTTTGAGTTGATTCAAGAAATTTTATTTTTTGATTCAAAATTTGCTCACCCTAGGACAATGACATGCCAATTAAACTAAACTCAATGGACAATTTAAAACCACAACTAACAATATTATTAATTTAGACTGACATAACTTACAAAAGTGCTTAGCAAAAAATTATAAAACTAGAGAACAAATTTGTCAAATTAAATAGAGGGATTAAACTCCAAATCTCTGCATAATAAAGGGACTAAAACCATAACTAGACCTTGATCCAGACTTCTAGGCCCGAAACTAATTTGCATGCTTTTGGTGTAATTCCCAGGTTCAACGCTGCGCGGAAGATCGAACAATCTTGATAACAACTTACGAGGGGAACCACAACCACCCACTTCCTCCAGCTGCGATGGCAATGGCGTCGACGACGACAGTGGCGGCCACCATGTTGCTTTCAGGTTCAATGCCTAGTTCCGATGGGATCATGAACCCAAATCTGATCGCAAGAGCAATGCTTCCATGTTCTTCGATGGCAACAATTTCAGCTTCGGCTCCATTCCCGACCGTAACACTGGACCTTACTCACTCTCCGAACGCTCTACAGCTCCAAAGACCGACCACACAATTGCTTCAAGTTTTTGGTCAAGCACTGGACAATCAATCAAAGTTCTCGGGCCTACAGTTGTCTCAAGACATTGTGTCTTCTTCGCAACTGCATCAGCCACGGTTAGCCGACACAGTGAGTGCTGCCGCGGCGGCTATCGCGAACGACCCGACCTTCACCGCTGCGCTCGCGGCCGCTATTACCTCCATCATTGGTGGTTCTCATCCGAATAGTAGCAGCAACGCTTCCATGTTCCAACAACAATAACAGCAATGCCAATACCACAAACAGCAGACAATAATAGATTAGCAGTCTTTCGTTTTTTCAAACCATTGTTATTGATTTTTGTTTCATTTTTAATTTCTTTTATGAGATTATATTAGATTTATAGTTTTTTCCCATTCTTTGTTTGTTAGAATTCTTTTCTTTTATCATCCATGCATGTATGTTCTTTCATATGTATACAAATTTTCAATCATTTACAGTTTGTTCTTTTGAAAATGTTTTTTTTTTTTTGAAAAGTAACAAGATCTCATCAAACAACGAAAAGAAAAAAAAGTGTCCAAACAAATATTATTAATCACAATATCATATAAATATTATAATGAAGAGGATCAACACCAGAGACAGTTAACATAAGAGAACAAAATGCAGATAATTTCAAGTCTAATTAACGATAAAAGTGAACAAAGTCAAAGGAAAGACCAATATTTTCAAAATAAATAGTACAATGATTCGATTTAAAAAATGATACATTATTAAATATTAAAATAATACAAAGTTTTTTGACATATTTAAAATTTTAAAATTATCGGTTAAAATATGCTATCAATCCTTTTACTTGAATACACACATGCAATAAGGAACGAATCATAAATTGAATCATATTTAAAATAAATATTTAAAATAGATAAAATTATTGAAAATACATATTTAAATATGTCAAATACGCATTTTGCATGTTGTGTCATCAATTTCTATCACCGCCAGATGAGATGTATTTATTACACGGTGATATTGGGACTTAGGTTCTTGCGTGAATTTTTATGTAAAAACTTTCCACTTATTAACAACTAGGTTTAGGATTTTTAATGAGACATCGGGTAATAACCTTTTCTTTATAAAAAAATACACATTTAATTTAAAAAATATTGGTTAAAATACACATTTAATTTAAAAAAATATTGGTTAAAATACACATTTAAATATGTACAAATATGCATAAATATAAAATAGATAAAATTTATATTTAAAATTCATATTCTAAAAAATGCATATTTTAAATACTAACATCTCAACAATTGAATTAAAATTTTAAATAAAAAAAATAAAAGGATTTAATTTTTAAGTTTATAAGTAAATGGCCAGAATTTCATACATTGCCAAAACGTAGGGATTGATAACATAGTTTAATCTAAAATTATACATCAGATTAATTTATAAAATTTATATTTTAAATAATTCGCTAATACCAAGTGTCATGCCACTGAAACTGGTATATACATATGGTTATGTATGTATTACACAGATTCTTTCTCTCATTAATACTACACTTTATTTCATCTTTTGATTGCTTGAAGCTAAAAGGAACAGTTCTTCCCTTCCACCATAACATGCTCGCTTGCTCCGACCCCGGCAAGCTTGAGCTACGTACACCCTCCCAGTGGCGGATCCAGAAATATATTTGAGGGTGGACACACATAAAATCTCAAAATTTTAGGGTGGCCACATGTCATACATATTATAAAAAATTTAAGACTAATTCATAAAAATTAAAAAAATTAAAGGTAAATATATTTGAAAAGCTCAGGGCGGGTACCCCCAGGTAGATACTATGTAAGCAGCATTAGTTACTCCGATCCTCATAGTCTCGTGACGGCGATAACTTTCGCCCGACACGGCCTTTTAGCCTTGACACAAGCACACATTTTACATTTATCTCTGTCCCCAGAAAATGACTACCTCTTCTTCAGCTGCAGCAAGGATCATGTGATAATGGAGCCGAAGCCTATCTTCTGTCAAAGATTCCCTGACCTGTGCGGTTCTTTATATGATAGTGGTAGTCATCTTTACAGGCATTTACCCGAATGTGCCACCGCAGTACATGGTAGCACTTGCTGCTCGTACTACCCGAAAGCATCCGAATCCTTGAGGCTGATGCTGAAGTATTGCGCTACGTGTACAAGTGTGTATTGAAGAACTGTTGTGGCAACTGCTGATTCTCCTTATAACTAGGTACCTGAATATTGAATTCGAGTTGATTTCGATGTTCCGGTAACTACACACTGCCTCCAGTGTCAGGATCCATCCATGGGAGCCGGAACATGCGGATTCGATACGGAAACGGGGAATTTCTTGTGTCTATGTAAGAAGGGAAATATCACATCCTATTGTAAAGGTACATTTTTCCTTGTTGACCATTGAGTGCTTATATGTTCTGCAGATCATAACATTTCAAGGCACAATAGGGCAGGATTCATTGCAGGTTAAATTTCGAAAATTTCAGTTTAGCATTAGGTGATTTCTATGTAGTGTACTTAGCATATCAAAAAACGAATATCGGGATTTGACAATTTTGTTTCTGCTGCCGGAGCCATAGGAATTGGGGTCAGCATTTGGTTCTTGAAGAAACTAAGAGCTAAAGCACCTGTAACGTTTGGGGTTCAAAGCAATGAGAATAGACTCTTCTAAACAAGTCTAAAGAGTGTAAAAACAAAGTGAAAACCAAGCCTCAAACTTTATTCTTTTTCCTCCTAACTAAGCATATCTTTCTTTATTTGGTTCTTTATACTATGAATAACACAATTACAATGTTTTTGGTAAGCAAAAATCGATTCGAATCAAATAAGAAAGAAGATATGACTAAAGGAGTTTTACGGTCTCTTTTCATTTCTTTTATAGCATGCATGGACTCTCAACAAGACAATGTAAAGGGCCAGCATCAGATGTTAAACCAGGGACCATGTATCCTGGAGCAACGATGAATGCTTGAGCCATGGTGTAAAGAGGATCGGAACTTCCATGGCCCGACGGAACGAAATAAGCACAGTTTATAAACACATCTTTCGAGCTCAGCCATCTCCAACTTTCCCAATTACTCGTTTCTCTCTTGGTAACCTCTTTCGAGCCCGGATCACCGGAAGCTATGAAGTAGTTTCCTTCACTGAAAATGGTTGGATTAGCGCTGCCGCCGATGGCATACATCTTCCATTCATCGTATCGGTTGTTGGCAACATGAGCATAGCCTATCCGGACCCTGTCACGGCCGTCAATTTACATCTATAAATCAGATCAAATGGCCCATAAATGGTTATAAACTTACCTTGGCATCCGCTCGATAAGTCCCTCTCCGAACCTGTTGAAAACAAGTCTAACTTTCATAACTTCATCGGCGATGAAGTCGTCGCTGTGGCCTAACAACATCACCTGCAATCCAGATACAATCAATAGGTTAAAAGACAACAACGAATTCTGTAACGGAAAAAGGAAATCGAAATCACAATGATGACTTTATCATGTTGAGCGAAATAGTTATTAGAGATCGTGACATCGGTTGAAGCATGAATGACATCAATAAGTCCATCCATGGAACGAGAGAGATAGCAGTGATCAATCCAAACGTTGGAAGAGGAATAAATGCTGATGGCATCCCCATCGCTGCCTCCGCGTTTCCCAACATACGTCGGGGAGCTCCGAACTAAACCGGCCGTCCCTGGCTTGCAATCATGTATGCTAATCCCGTGTATGATGACATCAGTAACCCCATGGATCGTTACGCAGGGTCCGTACGCAATCTCAACATTAGCTCCTCTGCCATCGATGGTCTTGAAACTATTGACTATCAGTTCGTTTTTTAGCGTGATAACCATATCGGTAGCGAAAATGATCCAAAGCGGACTCAATTGAATAACACCAAAACGAAGCGTGCCGGGAGTAGGGTCGACTGGATCATCATAAGGGGTTGTAACTAAATACATCGGCCCGTATTTCCCTCCTATGGATGCTTTCCCGAAGCCGACAGAACAATCAGCCAATGCTTCTCGGTTAGTAGCCCAGTTGATGGTTCGCCAACACGAGTCGATGACGTTCATAAGCCTCACCGGGGAGATGCCAGAGGCATTGTATGGTATCAACGTGGAGGCGTTGCCATGTCGCGACGAATAAGCTGATTTTAAGAAAAGAAGTGAAAGCAAGGGGAGAGTGGTGGTAAAGGTAAGGGAAGCCATGGTTTAATGAGAATTAAAGTGAAAGTTTTTTATAGGAGAATTGTTGAGTAGGTGAACCACACGATTTAATGGGGGAAAGAAGATAGTTTTTTGTAGTTGTAGTAAAATTTCCATGGTGTAGAAAACATGGTTGCATGCATGGACCAACATACTATAGGATTATGAAAATGAAATTGTTCATTACATTTACAAGAATGATAAATAATTTTTGGTTAAATATTCATATGACTCTTAAAATCATGTTGGCTGTTGGTGCAAAATTAGTTGACAGCATTATGTCGTCTGTTGATGCACATCATATCTATCGTATTCTAATCAGTTCAGTTCAAAGACTGGATCAATTAATTTGGCATTTCAATTTTCAAACGGCCTTTGCATTGTGTCGTTGGTTGATACACATGCTTGTGTAAATTATAGTTTATACAAATTTTTTATTTTAGAGTTTTGGGTTTTAAGTTAAAGTTTAAAAATAAAATTTTAGGTTTGTTTTAATTTAAACTTGTTTATTTAGGGCGTTAGGGTTTTTGATTTAGATTTATAGTTTAACTAATTGTGTAAAATTTTTTACACTTAAAAAATATTCAAAACTATCCAAGTTTAGTGATTCAATTTAAGTGTAGGGTTTAAATTTAGCTTAAGAAAAGGATGGTGGTTAGAATTTAGGGTTTAGAGGTTAAAATAAAATATACCCTAAAAATAAACCATAAATTAAAAAATTTAACAAACATACCTAAATTCTAAACTTCTACGCCTAAACCCATAAACCTTACACCCTAAACCCTAAAACTAAAGCACTTATAAAAAAATTTATTTTTTACTGCCGGTGTATAGAATAATTACCCTATTTTAATACACTTGTTATCTGTGTTTTGCTTGAATGATTAGCTAATTGTGTTTCCCTTGAAAAAAGTTAAATTATAATAATTTAATGAATTTTAACAAACATTTTAATCTTACAAATTTTTATTAATTCTCATAAAATTATATTGTTCTTACTTTTTTAATAAAATATAATAAAATTTTTAGTCACAAAACTTATACAGTCTATCAATTTGATCATAATTCAAAATGTTTCAATAAATTTAACTCTTAATGTTTAAAATTTTCATCAATTTAATCTTCATTCTTCTCTAAAATTGCTTGTTCTTATCAAAAAATGTTACAATACTTTCTTTGTATAATAACAATTTAACAGTAAATTGTTGTTGTTTTATGGCAGAATAAAATTAGCAAACTATTGATTTGATTCGAAGGGATTGCTTTGACAGCGTCACAAAAAATACTAAATTGATAGAATTTTTAAGTATGAATGATTGAATTTGTTGAAAATTTTCAAATTGGGATTAAATTAATAGATTGTATAAATTTTGAGAACTAAAAATATTATTATACCAAAGAAAAGTGACATTGTTAAATGTAGTGACATATTTATAACAATATGTTAATTGAATGACATGTTTGTAATAATATATTAATTGAGTGACATGTTTGTATCTTTTAAAGCAAAAATGACCTAGTTATTATAAAATCTACAATTAAGCGACCTTGAGTGTAGTTTATCCACACAAAAAATACACGTAGCACAAACATCACATCAGTACGGTGATGTCCACAAGCGCTAAAACGCACCGTATTCCCCAAGCGGATAAAACGCAACGTTTGGCTTAATCCAGAAGCTGAACCGAGCGAAAGGGGAGGAAGAGGAACGAAGAGAGGAGGAAACGCGATCACAAGTTCTGATGAACAATCTAGAAGAGTCCAAAGCGCGCAACAACCCACAACGTCAACAGGAAGAAGAGATGGAAGCCTCGTCGGCGGCGATGGACGGATGGCAGCATCGGCTCTCCGATCAGTTATCCAGAGAGTCCACCAGGCCGCCGAGCGTTGTGGTCGTGAATCGCAGCGGATCCGCGTCGTTGCCGTCAGTAAAACGAAACCCGTCTCCCTCCTCCGCAAAGTCTACGACGCTGGTCATCGATGTTTCGGCGAAAACTACGTCCAAGAACTCGTCGAAAAAGCCCCTCAGGTTGTTTCTCCATTTCCTAAAAAAAAAACAATTTGTCAAAACCATTTCTGGTTTTGATCATTTGTGAAGTGATCAATCGCCGAAGTAATGAACTGTTTTTTGCTTGCAATTGCAGCTTCCGGATGACATAGAGTGGCATTTTATTGGGAATTTGCAGAGCAATAAAGTGAAGCCATTGATTGGTAAGCAGAGCTACCTTCTTTTGTTCTAGTAAATAAAACAGATAGAGGAGTAATACTACTTTTGATTAAAATGCCATGTTTACATCTTAGTTTATTTCTACTTTTTAGCTGCCCTTTTTCTCATGGATATTTGAAATTGAACTTTTACTTCAGTTGGTTTTGCTTGTAATTCTGGAGGGAAGCATGTGTTGTGTAACTTTACTTATTATTATTCATTGTTATGCAGCTGGTGTGCCGAACCTTGCCATGGTGGAAACCGTAGATGATGAGAAGGTAAATCAAGGAGTTATAAAATTTTCTGTTCATTTTCCTTTAGAATAATGTTTAGGGTTGCTATAAAGTATTCCCAAAGTCTGCTGACACAATTAGGGAACTTTTTTCTCAATTTATACCTAATTTTGAATCTAGTTTTAGCAAGAATGGCTGATATGATTTTGTTTTACTAATCATTATGTAATAGCTATTGATAATTGATCGATAGGCTCACGAACATCAATCATATTGTGGCCAAATGTTTGTGTTTCTTGTTTCCTTAATAGTCATTTTTGAGCAACTTCCTTATTTTGGGCCAGATTGCAAATCATCTTAACCGTGCAGTTGGAAACCTTGAAAGAAAGCCTTTAAAAGTCTTAGTCCAGGTGAATACCAGTGGAGAGGAATGTAAGTATATTTTTAACGTATTACCACTGAAATATAGAGTAATGTTTTTTAGTTGAGTTGCGACAGCGCGTCTACATTCAAGCTTATTGTCATGACTTTCTTCTAGATAAAACTAGTCTTGTTTCTTTAGCTCCCAGTTCCATACTATTATGGCAGTCGGTAATAGAAAGACCTAGTTCATTGGGGCCACGTATGCTGTTAGATTAGGTCATGTATATTTGCGCCGACAAATAAGTTGCTTTTATCAATCGCTTGGAAGTCGTTTTGATAGTATTGCCCTGCATCATGTTATTGCAGCGAAATCTGGTGTTGAGCCTTCATGTTGTGTGGAACTTGCGAAACATGTTAGTCTGAATTGCCCTAACCTTCAATTTTGTGGATTAATGACAATTGGGATGCCTGATTACACATCAACACCGGAAAATTTCAAGGTGATTGAACTTCCTACCTTGTTCTATATGTACTTCTCAATCGTTTCTTTGTTTTTCTTACAATATTTCTTTGTTATAGTCAGACATTAGCAAATTGCCGAAGTGAGATCTGCAAGGCTCTTGGAATACCAGAAGAACAATGTGAACTGTCAATGGGAATGTCTGGTGACTTTGATCTCGCCGTAAGGATTATTTTCATTTTACCATCTAGAAAAAGGAAAATATTGGACTTTGTAACAAATTGGCTTTGTCTACACTTTAGCTCCAAAACATTGTACAATGTTTGTGCCTTGGCCACATGTTGTGCACACACCCATGCTATGTTAATCGAACTCGGGTGTGTTTTAGATGAGTATATTCATCTATATCGATAGTTCTTTTAGGGGAATACTGAATACCCTTATACCCATGCAAGGATATGTGCTAGACATGGGTACCTAGAAAAAGAAGAGTTGGAAAGAACAAGGAAGTAATATACCCATTGTTTTTCTGATGGGTTATCTCAATTGTCTTTGCAGATTGAAATGGGCAGTACCAATGTCAGAGTTGGATCAACCATCTTTGGGGCAAGGGAATATCCGAAGAAAAATTGAGACAAGCTTATGAAATTCAAGGGGCTTATTCTTTAAGATCATCATTGCATTGGTACACATACACAGTCCTCACTCCTCAGGCTGTTGTTTTCTTTGGCTGGGTTGATGTTGTTCCATACGAGAGAAAAAGGAAATGCACTGATTGATATTACAATCCATGGAACTTGTTTATTCCATCCAAATAATGCTAATGAAAATGTAATAACGGTTGAATTTGAAAATTAACACTGGTTTGGTGTAATGGCAGCAGGAAAAGATAGTTTTTTTTTGTGTGGGGGTTGTAGAGTAAAAGTTTTTTTCAAATCAACTTAACTGACAATATTTTCTATCAAATCAGTTCGGTAAGGTTGAGGAAAAATCAATTTAACTAATTGAACGACTGCCAGTTATGTTGATTCAGTAAATTAAGTTGGTTGGTTAAAGTATAAAGTTAGATAAATCGATTTGATTAATTTAAGGCATCCTTTATGGCTACTTTTTTTAGATGGTGTTGTTGAAAAAAATATTTGTAGATCTACTTTTTACAGTGATGTAGTATCATAAATCATAAAATAAAAATAAAATCACATCAAACCTTAAAATGAATAAACCCAGCGACAATTCTATTAAAAAAGGAAAAGTTTGATACATAGTCCGTGTAAATTAAAGTTTATACGTGTTTTTTTTAAATTGAGAGGTTAGGAGTTTAGTTTAGGGGTTTAGGTTGTAAGGTTTAAAATTTAAGGTTTAGGGTTAGAGTTTAGGGTTTAGAATTTAGGGTTTATAATCTAGAGAGTTAGGGTTTTAGATTTTATAAAAGGATCGTATAAAAATATTTTACACGTACTGTGTATCAAAATAAAACCCTAAAAAAACTCAACAATAATATCCTAGGAATTATTCTATATCATCCTACACGCCAAAGACTACTAAATTTCACCTGAAGTATTTGAGTTTTGGCCATAATTCAGCTCAATTCTACTAGTTCCAGAAACGGAGAACACATGGCTAGATTTTCAGATGGAAGCATAACAGTAGATCACGATTGCTCTGTCGACTAGATTTGTTCGAGCAGGACGTCGAATTCCAATGCCCGATTAAAGCTACAATGAACCATGAAACCATAGAAATGCAAAGCTAAAAAAGTAGTCCTTGTAAAAACTTCCAAGACTCGACATTTAACGTGCAGTATAATGAGTGATGAACAAGATAATACCCACTACCATCAGCACCACCAAATCCTTCAGTTCCATCATCAACCGCCTCTCCTCACAAGGATCCCCCGACCAAGTCATCTTCACCTTCATTTCCATGCTCAAATCCAACACACTCCCCGATTCCCACACATTCCCCAACCTCCTCAAAGCCTGCACTTCTCTAAACCTCTTTTCCCTCGGCCTCTCCCTACACCAACGCATTATACACCATGGCTTTTCTTCAGATTCCTACACTGCATCTTCCTTGATAAATCTCTACTCCAGGTTCGGTCGCACGACGGATGCTCGCAAGGTTTTCGATAAAACGCCGAACAGAGATGTTGTTCCCTGGACTGCCGTTATTGGATGCTATTGTCGTCGTGGTGACCTGGAAAATGCTTTTTTTATGTATTATGAAATGCGATGCAATGGGGTTGAGCCTAGTCCGGTTACTTTCTTGAACTTACTCTCTGGAGCATTGGAGCTTGGTTACGTGCAGGCTTTACATGGCTGTGTGGTTTTATATGGCTTTGAATCGGACATAACTTTGGGGAATTCGTTGTTAAATGCATATATCAAATGTGGGAGCATTGGGGAGGCAAGAGTGTTGTTTGAATTTATGGATCAAAGAGATAAAATTTCATGGAATTCTTTGATTTCTGGTTGCGCCCAGTTAGGGAATGTTGAGGAAATTTTGCAACTTTTTTCTAGAATGAAGATGGAAAGTATTGGCCTCGATCCCCAAACTTTTGGTTCTTTGATTACTGCTGTTGCAGCACAGAGTAAACTTAATCTTGGAAGAATGGTGCATGGACAGACTTTAAGATGTGGGTTTGATTCAAATGCACATATTGAAACAGCACTTATGGTTATGTATTTAAAATATGGTAATAGCTGCATTTTGGATTTTTGAAGGGGTATTTGAAAAAGATGTGGTTTTATGGACAGCGATGATCTCCGGGCTAGTGCAAAATAATTGTGCAGACACGGCCTTGATAGTTTTCAATAGTATGTTAAAGTCAAGAGTAGACCCATCCGCTGCCACCATAACTAATTCTCTTGCTGCTTGTGCACAGCTGGGTGCTTTTGATTTAGGAACCTCCATCCATGCTTACATTTTAAGGCATGGATTGACATTAGATATTCCAGCTCAAAATTCTCTTGTTACCATGTATGCCAAGTGTGGTCACCTGGAGCAAAGTTGTGCAGTTTTCGAGAGGATGGACAAAAAGGATTCAGTTTCTTGGAATGCAATAATTTCTGGATGTGCCCAAAATGACTATTTATCTAAGGCCTTATTCTTCTTCAATAAAATGAGGTCAACCCTTCAAAAACCTGATTCATTAACTGTTGTCAGTTTGCTTCAAATCTCTGCATCTACCGGGCTCTCCATCAGGGAAAGTGGTTCCACAACTTCGTAATTAGAAGTTGTCTTAGGCCATGCATCTTGGTGGATACAGCTCTGGTGGACATGTACTGTAAATGTGGTGATTTGGACTCTGCTGTTAAGTGTTTTAGGGAGATGTCACAACAGGACTTAATCTCATGGAGCACAATTATCGGAGGATATGGTAGTCATGGCAAGGGAGAGATGGCTTTAAGCATGTATTTTGAGATTATGCACTCTGGAATGAAACCGAATAAGGTGATTTTCCTTTCAACTCTCGCTGCCTGCAGCCACAGTGGGCTTGTTGACCAGGGTCTTAGCATATTCCACTCGATGTCTAGAGATTTCGGTATTCAACCAGGAGTTGAGCACCGTGCTTGCATTGTGGATCTCCTTTGTCGAGCCGGCAAGGTGGAAGAAGCTTATGACTTCTACAAGGAGAATTTCCCGGAGCCCACCGTTGATGTTTTGAGCATGCTACTCGATACCTGTCGAGCAAATGATAACCTGGAACTTGCTGATGTGATTGCCCTATATGTCATCGTGTTGAAGCCTACAAGTGCTGGAAACTATGTCCAGATAGCACACTCTTATGCTTCCATGAGTAGATGGAACAGCATGGGGGAAGCATGGACCCAAATGAGGTCTCTAGGCTTGAGAAAACTCCCAGGATGGAGTTTTATTGACCTGCATGGTGCAATTACCACGTTTTTCTCCGGCCAAAATGCTCATCCAAAACATGAAGAACTGGTTGCTACATTGTCTACTTTGTGGTGGGAAATGAGTGAAGATGGGGTGAACTTTAAGATGAACGAAGTTCATGATATATTCTTGGACTAGTGGTTTTTATGAACAAAAACTGTGGAGTACTCGATACTTTGGACTGTAAAACAGATTCCAAAGCAACAGATTAACTTTGGAAGATGAGAGGGAACATTACAAGCATTACCTTCATGGCTTTGATATCATTATTTCATATGAAATCTTCATTATATGAATGTTCCAAATTGCCAATAAAAAGGTTAAAATTAAGCTCAGAGGCAATCATGGCGGACTTCTCGATGTTGTTTGCGAGACTCAGTTTGCTTATTATGGCTACTACAAGTCTCCATGCTCAAACGTTTGAAGAACACTATGAGAACAATTGTGCTTGCCTGCTTGGTATCATATTGACTGCCAGGTACGGGTAACTTGTTTTTCTTCCATGTTACAGACGTGTGATGCATCAATGCTGTTAAGGCCTCTTAAAAGGCAACTCTGAGATGGTTTGCAAAAAGTTTTTTTTTCTTTTGATTAGAAAGCAGGAAACAAATTAATCATTTGTGTAAGATTCTTCCGGATTATGTGGAATACCGGACCAAAGAACTCGATTGAATGAATTTGCTTGATTCGGAGAAACTTAAATGCTCTTGATTTAGGGTTTTGACTCGAATGAATTTACTGGATTCAGAGAAATTTAAATGTTCTTGAATTTGCGTTTTGACTCGATTAACTATTGCCGACAATATGATTGATGTTGCTTAAGGTTTCTGATTGTAAATTTTGGATTTTTTGTGTTTAGTGTTATGATCCACTGTATGGGTAAAAGAACTTGATTATAAGATCTAATGAGATATTTAGATAGGTCAAATGATCATTGTAATATCGATAATAATAGTTATTGTAATTATGGAGCTGTTACACTAAAAATAATTATATAGAATGTAATGAAAATGTCAAACTTTTCCTATCCAGTATACATGTATGACCTCAAATTCTCAATCAGACTTCTCTTATCATTTAATTAGCAACACCAATGTCAATGATGGTTATCCAACTCCTGCACTATGATTTGATCTTCCAACTCTTCTGTCAGCCACCCGAAGCTCTGTTTTGAAACTAAAAGTTATTTCTGCATATACAGTAGTGTTGTATATCAGCAAAATTTTAGCAGTCAATCTGCTTGCCACCCTAATTGTTCTTTACAGGCGATCAGCTGAGAGCTAGGTGGTTCAAGATATCATGATCAGCAATCATGATGAATTGCCTAATAATGACGAGGCATCAAAGGGAGTAACCAACCCTCACTCAAAAGGCGCATGGCGGCTCCTCTCGAGAGCTTCCTGGCGAATAAAAAGCAAGGAACGGATGTAGTGTTAACTCCCGGGATTCACTCTCGTAGTATATATGGTTGATGTCCTGTTCAAATATGCACCACAGTTGGAAATGGTAAGATACAACATGCAGAATAATGGACCCTGTGGAGATGAGGCAAAATGATAACCTTTATTTCTCTGAGTCGTTTAGGGCTAACATCTGCATAGTTGAATGTAACAGGATGCCAAGCTTTGTTATCCATTTTCGTGTCGGACTGATTCCACAGGGAATAGGTCAGTGATCTTCGTTCTATCTCACCTTCGAGCCCACTCATCCGATGAGTAAAAAGAAAAGTAGGAGTAATTAGAACTTGTGATTTCAAAAGTCAGAAAAGCCATGTATAAAATCAAAGAGACCAATTTTACTTATCAAGAATAGGGTTAGAGGACAAACATTAAAAAGCTAAGGAAAAACAGAACATTGTTCAGACATATGGGAATGAGATATACTGATTCTTTACTTACAGCAAGCAATGTTGGCACATAGTGTTCATCTGGGATGCAATTATGCTGTTTTTGAAGTTTCTGCACAATCAAATGTAAGTCATCAATCACATTGAAGGATTCTTGATCACAATATCTGAAACGATGCCAAACTCGAGAGCATTTGCAAAACAAGAGATGATACAGCACCTATGGGCCATGGGAATCAGATCTCACTACTAAATCAATGTTTTAGCCCCTGAATCGATTATCAAAACAGATAAAAAGTTTCCTATTACAGCCTAATTGCATTCATTTTGGGAATTGAACTCACTCACAATATTGCTTTCCTTTACTGGTGTCCACGGGAGGGCGTCGCTGCAAACCAAGAAAGGGGATCACAAACGCGTTAATGCGTTTGATAAACATTCACAAACGCTTGATAAGCAGTTTAGGGGGATCACCAAGGAAGACCAAAATATTATCAAAACATTTATGCAGCAATGCAGCATGCCAAAGAAAGGGGAAAAGATCTCCGAAAAGACATAATCTGTGTATAGGAACATTTTACAATAGCGAGAAGAGAAACTCGATTGGAAGTAAACGCATAACATATTATAAACAACAACAAACCTTGCAGAATTTCTTAAAGACTGGAAGAACAACCTCATCATCTACTACGACTTCGGCATGGTTCCTTATCAAAGAGATCCACTGCAAATACAAGGCAAGTTAAATTAAACTGATACAATAAATGTGTGCCGAAACTCATAGAAATGCACAACGATGATAATGGAAAAATGTGCAGTTCATCCATTTGGTTGCTGAAATAAGTTGACTTCGCAATCAAGACGAGCAAAGAGCATCTTCATACAACAGCAATTCTCAAAGTTAAAGCCAGTTCTACATAATATATGTAGTGCAGACAGGAGAGCAAAATTCGAAACAAGCTCTATTAAAGCTATTCAAAAGTCTGAGATGAATTCATCAAAGTTTCCAATAAATATAACCTGAGATCCTTTTCTCCACTTCTTCCTTGATATTACTGGAGACATTTTGGGGTGGTAACGCCCATCCATTAAATCAAGAAAGCTGCAAAACAAGATTTTTCATTTCTTCAAATCAAAACAATAACTTGCTACAACTTTTTCCCCAGAAAACCAAATGAATGAATCAATCAAAACAATATCTACCCGTCCACGAAACTCCTAGGAGAAGCCATTAGATATCTATAGATATAGCTCAAATTGTATAGAGGTACACAACTGCACAAGTATTAACACAACTTGCTAATGCTATAAATATATACGTCCCTTCATTTAATTAATCATAATAAAAACAAAAAGAACACACATCAAGGTAAATTAGTTAAAAAGTCCAGACCTGTCAGACAGAAGAACAAATCTCTGATTTGCAGGATCCTCCAGAGCATTTGCAAGTAACAATCTTTCAGCTTCTATCATACTCGATTCTCCCCACGCAACCTGCAACGATTTTTGATGTGACCCATAACTTTTTGTATTGAGCTTATCCAAATACTGTTCCAGAAAGTTCAAATCTTTTGACTACTAAATCACCTCACCTGTATGCTATCAGTCAATTGCCGGTTGTAGAAGAAATGAGACCGAGAACTCGACTCGTCGAAGACGAAGCCAGAGGCGGAGTGTATATAAATTGAGAAACTGGCCGTGTCAGCGTTCTGTAACAAAAGTCCCACATCAAAAGAATTAGCAGAACATTTCGTGAAAGTGGAGATAAAGGAAAGATGGTTTTTGGCACGGACCTCGAAGAAGCTGCCCCAGAGAAAATCGAGAGGGAGATTGAAGCGGGAAAGGAAGATGAAAGCGATCTTAGGGGCGCCATTGAAGTGGTTATATCGAGGAATACGAGATCTCAAGCGCGCGCGGGAGAGAGAGAGAGTGGGAGAAGAGATTTCGGGGGTGAAATGTAGGCAGAGGAGAGAACAGAAGAAAAGAGCGAAGGAGAGGAAGACGACCAGTTTCCAGTCTAACCAGATTACAAGGCGGACCGGTACCGGAGCGACGGCACCTTTCTTCGACATGGTTTTTTCCCGGCAACCAATCACTGCCTAAAAATCAAATTTCTATCATCTTCAATTCTTCATAAATATTAGGATTACTTGTATAAAAATCCAATAATCAATCAACACAACATGTATTAAGAAAAAGGGTAAAGTACATCAGTAGTCACCAAAGTTTTAGGGTGCGTTCATTTTGATCATCGAATTTTTAAATTTTTTATTGTTGTCACCCAATATTTAATCTATTTTTATTTTGGTCCCTCATGTTATCTTCCTTTAAAAAAATCTGGCGTGACCGTTAATTTTTCTTTCCCTCAATAAAATAATATACTTTATAAGTTTCACTGCTAATTAAACTATATGAACCTTCTCCTCTTTCTTCTTCTTCTCTAATCGTCCTTACTTTGCTTTACGATAATATCTTTTTATCATTTGAAGTAGGCAGTTTAATAGATATTACATTTGAAAACTTCAAGTAATAGCAGTTGAATTCATCTCAATTTTCTTACAAAAGAGTTGATAAAAAGATCTTGTCCTAAAGAGGTTTGGAGAAGAAAAGGAGAAAATTTTGGTGGTTTAATCAGCAGTAGGACCCATAAAATATATTATTTTATTAAAAAAATTAACGGCCACGTCAGTATTTTTTGACTGAAGATAACGGGAGAGACCGAAATGAAAACGAACTAAAAATTGAGTGACCTTAATAAAAATTTTAAAAGTTCGGTGACCAAAATAAACACGTATTGAAAATTCGGTGACAAAAATAAAGAAAGACAAAGAGAAGAGCATTTAACAATTGGTTAAAGTACACAAGTGGTCACTAAACTCTGCTGAAATATTTTTTTGGAAATCATTAAACTTTTGCAGTTTTGTTCACTAAGATCATAAAGGGATTTATATGCTTTGGAAAGGTTACAAGTTAAAACATGGTATCATCTGTATACAAAAAGATGTAATCCTAATTTTGTGGATGCCCAAAGCCAAAGATCCAACACCAATCCTGTAGGGAGCTCATGTTCCAGAAATAACAAACATAAAACAGGCGTTTTAATGTTCAAACTTCAGAGCTTATGAAATATGTTTTTGTATGATTTAGAACATGAAATATTCGACACCTGTACTCTTTGATACGCATTTGTAATGTTGATGCTAGCCAAGTTGGAAGGCAGAATAAGAATGTTGAACTCAAAGCTGTCCGCGATCTTTAGCGAATGTGGGCACGTATATAAATACTGGGTGCGTGAGAACTATTGGACGTTGCCAGCCTTGGCGCTTTGACGATCCAAGATAACATTTAAGATCTTTCCAGGAACATAGATTCTCTTTTTGATCGGATTCCCATCGAGATACTTCGAGAGTTTCTCATCTTGTGAAGCTAACGTAAAAGCATCCTCCTCCGAACATCCTTTTTCGACCTCAATTGTACCCCTGGTCTTGCCATTTATCTGGACAGGTAGTACAATGGTTGACTCCTTCAAGTACACAGGATCAGCCTGGCATTGGAGTATGAACAAGATTGTGAAGTTATCAGACTACCACACCCCTTTCCCCCTGTCCTATAGTAAATGTTTCGACTAATACGAGCTGAAAAAATAAAAAAATAAAAATCTTAACAGATACTTGTACCTTAGGAAAGGCCTCGTATGCTATCGAATCCTGATGACCGAGGCGAGACCAAAGCTCCTCAGCCATGTGAGGTGCATAAGGCGAAAGCAACAAGACAAATGCTTCAATAATGGCTTTTGGATGTTTATCCCACTGATGACATGAATTAGAAAAACACAAAATCAGATCACAAATGGGCAGAGACAAGCATCAAACAGAAAACCAAAGAATATTGAGGCAACATTCTTCTAGACATCACACAAAAAGTGATCTAACAGGACCTAACTTAAAAAAATGTTAAATAATACTGAAAGCAAACGTCCCAAAAAACCCCGTGATATCACTAATTAAAAGCTAAGGGAATATTGTTCCTAAAAGAGCATTTTGCACACATAAAGTAGCTGAACAACGTCATTCATTCTCTGTCTACAAATCATGTTCAGGATCTTTGTATTCGGACCTGACAGATTGCACAGTTTATTTTCAATGAATAAAACCTTACTATGCTGCATTGATGAACTCCATCATTGCACTAACTAATTGAACCTTGAAAAATTCCATAACCTGGTTAAAAATGCATATCCAATCACTGTTCAAGCAAACCTTCATTCATTTTCTAAATTAAAAAAATCAGGGTATACCAATCAGAAATATTTTGTTTCACAAGCATCTTAATTTTAAAGAGAAAAGGTCGAGCTCCATTTGCTCAATGAATAAATTTATGGATTATGTTTGATTTTGTGTATAACTCCATCATTGCAGAAATTTAGGTTTTTATTGAACCTTGTCCCTCTAAATTTCCATCAAATTCTAATTAAAAAAATCTTAAACAATCAATCATCTGTCAGAAAGCTGTGGAAAGGAAGCTTAACATAAAGGTCAAATATTCATGAAAACTGTACACTCCTAAATTGATAAAATACCCTTTTGGATCACATTGAAACTATACCCCCTCCTGGATCCCATTTACATGGTTAATCAGATGTCCATAAGATAAAAATCGAAAGAGAAAATGACCTTAGCGATGCATTTATGGAGAGCACGAAGCTGTTCAGTAGTAGGTTCCTCATCAGTAACCAATGTTCCATCTCTAAATGAGCCATGATGTAAGGGTGAGCCAACTATCAGCCTCCAAGTTCGTCCTAAAAACCGATGGACCCCTTCAATGCCACTAGTATTCCATGTTTTTGAGTCTCTATAAGCAAAATGCAACAGGCACCTTTTGTTGGGTTCCCTCTTTATACATAATGATTAAAATACTAAAATAAATTGAACCAAATATTACCGAAATGGTCCCATGAACATTTCATACAATCGAAGAGAATCAGCACCATATTCAGAAACAACATCATCAGGATTGACAACATTTCCCCTACTTTTACTCATTTTATGAGCACGTGCAATCAAGCGAATGTTTGGGTTGTCTTTCAACACATAAAACTCCCCGGACTTCAAAACCTACAGAAGGATTCACAAAAAAATAACAAGATGAATTGAAAAAAATTTATAAGCTCATATTCAGTATCATAATGAACAAAATAAGAATGGAAAACATATTGAAACATGTGGAAGAACGTACTCTTTCCTCTGGAATGATTTCTTGAAGGTATTCACCAAACTCATCTGCAGAGTCAGCAGATATATAGTTGCCATCTGTGTCTTTGTAAGCCGTAAATTGAACCTGCCACTCCAACCATGAGAAACACTTTGATTGAATTATCACTTTATTATGAACAAGAAAGTTTGCTTACTTCCCCAAGAATAATCCCCTGGTTTATTACACATTTGAAAGGCTCTTTGGTTGATACAACACCAATGTCATATAAAACCTGAAATATAGAATCAGAATGCCAAAATATCAGTTAGAAATAAAAATTAGACAGTTATGATTTTCAAAAAGAAAACCAGTCGATTTCAATTTTCAGAATGAAAACCAGACAATTCAGTTCTCGCTCTTGGGCAGCCTGCAATCAAGTTAGGACTGTTTGTCTTTGTATCTCTACAGAAGCTTCCAGTCATCACAAAAGCTTTACCCGTGCTCAATTTGGGAATAGTAGCTGAAAGATGACCCATCTTTATGTTTAGGCTCTAAATATGTTAATTTGGTCCTATTCTAGCTCAAAACAATCAGAATTAATACTTTAATAGCAACCCTGAGTAGAACATTTAAGAAGGCACTCATTTTTCATCCAAGATAGCAACATTCAGTAGAAAATACAAGAAGAAAAATGTTCAATCATATTATATAAACAGTTCCACATGTGAAGTGACCCATTGCTATCACATTGCAAACTGTATGTGCATATTTACATAAAAGACAGAATAAAGACTTACCTTGTGCCAGAACCTTGAATAAAGTAAATGGAGAACAGCATGCTCAGCACCACCAACATAGACATCAACTGGGCTCCAATACCTAAGTTGTAGAGATATAATTAAGGACAGCAAAGAAACAAGGCAATAAAATATACACAAAAGACTTTCTTAAGTTCTTCATGAAAACTTTGACAACAAAACTAGAATTTGTAATACAGAGAAAACTCATAACTAAACAATTCATATCGAACAATGAAAAGATTTCCTTACTTTTCTTTTGCCTTATCAACTAATTCATTGGAGTTTTTGGGGTCCATAAACCTCAAATAGTACCTGAACAAAGATGGAAAAGGTATGAGACCCGAACATTCTACCAACATAAATGAATTTTAACAATAAAAGACCACATTAATTTCTCCATCAAACCAATATAATTCAGCAAGCATTCAATTATATATAATCAGAGATCCCAACTTTTCTGTTTCATATTCCACAACTTTTAGATGACCATTATGTTTCAAGAAGATATCCTCCTTTAATTTATCTTATTTACCTCTTCCATTTGAAGCATCAAAATTATTTCCAAAAAGAAAATGTGAAAGAATAAATACTGCAGAGATGTTTAATGATAAAATTGAACTACAGAAGGTAATTACAGGTACTTTACCAGCAAGAACCAGCCCATTGTGGCATGGTGTTTGTTTCTCTCATGGCAGGTTTCCCAGATGAAGGGTCTATGGTTTTAACCTGAGATAGATGAATGGATCTAAATTAATGCATGATTAGCCATATGACTAGATATGTAAAATGATAGGTGAATGAAATAGCAAACAAAACAAGGGCCAAAATTGTACCCAAGACACTGCTTTAGACAGTGGTGGTTCCCCTGTTCCAGTTGGAGTAAAATCATCCAATTCAGGAAGGGTAAGGGGCAGTTCAGTTTCAAGAACTGGAATGCTCTCACCACTATCTTCCAAGAAGATGACTGGGATAGGTTCTCCCCAATAACGTTGCCGGGCAAAAAGCCAGTCCCTCAACTTGTAATTCACCTAATAGATAAAACAACTGTTTAAGCAAAGAATGTCTTAAATTATAAATAATTATGGCCAAATCCATCCTTTTCACTGAAAAAAAGTTTCAGGTAACCAAGCAAAGGCACCTTTTTCTTTCCCTTTCCATTTTTCTCTGCCCACTCAATAACTTTGAAAGCTGCTTCTTTGCTTGACAAGCCATTGATGTCAAGCCCCACATTCATATTTGAAGAATTTATAATGATGCCTTCTCCTGAATAAGCCTTCTCAGGTTCAATGCAACTTCCATTGTTGGGTGTCACTACCCATTTGATTGGAATATTAAACTTTGAGGCAAACTCATGGTCACGAGCATCATGTGCAGGTACAGCCATAATTGCTCCAGTTCCATAACTGCAAAAAAAATAAAATTTTGCATGTTTCTTGTGCATCGATAAAAACTGTCCATATTCTTACTAACAATCTTATTATCTAAAAATGTCAACTAAGCACGTGGATTTTATTCTAGACAAAACTGACAAATGGGGAGTACATTGGGCATGCATCCACCAATTGGTAACAACTACAAAGAACATATCAAATGGGGAATCAAGTCAAACAAACCTCCCCAACACATAATCTGCAACCCATATTGGTATTGGTTCTCCACTTGTTGGATTTTTAGCATAGCAACCACTGAAGACTCCTGTTTTCTCCTTCTGGAGTTCAGTCCTTTCAAGATCACTCTTTCTAGAGGCAATTTCTTGGTATTCCTCCACCTGAATTGTAAGATACATTATCCTCAAGTTACCAAAGTTACTAAAAGAAAATGGTAGGTTAGAAAAGAAACAGGAACATACACTTTCCCTCTGTTTGTGGATACTATTGATGACAAAAGGGTATACTCTGGTGCCACGACTAAATATCTGCATACAAACAACCAGTAAGAATAAATCATTCTTCACCAACTATTATATTGAAATAAAGACACTTAAGAATAGAGTGCAAGGGAAGTACGTTGCACCAAAGATGGTATCAGGCCTGGTAGTATAGACTGTAATTTTCATGTCTGTTTCCGTTCCATCACTGTCAAGAACACAAAATTCAACTTCTGCACCCTCTGACCTCCCTATCCAGTTCCTTTGCATTTCTTTGATGCTTTCAGGCCAGTCAAGTTCATCCAGATCTTCAAGAAGACGATCAGCATAAGCAGTAATCTTCAGCATCCATTGCCGCATTGGCTGCTTGGTAATAAACAATGACACTGTAAAATATTAAACATTCACAAAAACAGGGAATAAGCCAAGTATCTAAACTAGGGAAAATGGATACCCAGTGCACAAATAATTAAACTAAAATACCTTTCTGATAACAGGATGACCCCCACGCTCGCTTACACCATCCACAACCTCTTCATTTGCTAGGACAGTACCAAGAGCTGGACACCAATTAACCGGTACTTCAGCCTGAGCTTAGAATCAGATCAACCATCAGATAGAGTTTTTGGTGAGGATGTACAAAAATAATAATAGGAATAATGAACTCAGAACTAGTCACAAGCCAGACCTGGTAAGCCAATCCTCTCTTTAACAATTGAAGAAAGATCCATTGGGTCCATTTATAGTAATCGGGTTCTATGGTGGATATTTCACGATCCCAGTCATATGAGAAACCCAATGATTTAAGCTGAAAAAGTAAATGATTAGTGTAAGAGGACATTCAAGTTAATCACAAAGATGATTGCAAATTGGCAGAGCTATCAAACCAACTGCCAAAGATGACCAGAAATTGGCAGACTTAAGAAGCTATACATTAAGAAACAATAAAAACTTCAAAGAAATCAGCATCTTAAATGGATTTTTTAACAACTCTTTGCCTCTTTTGAAGTGGGAAGACTTTGACCATATATTTTTCATTTTTTTCTTTAAATAAACACATTATCAAATATTGTCTCCATATCTATTTGATTGATAATAACAATCAGAACCATGCAAACCAGTTAGATGTAACTTTTAAAATCACTACAAAGTATCAACAATTCATCATACACATTTCACATATGTTTGATCTCCAAGCATAATAAATAGTAATAACCTGGGAGCGAAAGCGATTAATGTTCCTCAATGTTGTGAGTTTTGGGTGAGTTCCAGTCTGTGAACCACATTATGAAACCAATTAATAAATTAAAAACAGAACCATGGCATTCCACAACAATGAGAATTAAAAATCATGATTTCAACACAAACCTCAATTGCATATTGCTCAGCAGGCAATCCAAAAGCATCCCATCCCATTGGATGCAACACATTGTAACCTTGCATGCGTTTGAACCTAGCAAGAATATCTGTGGCCGTATATCCCAGTGGGTGCCCAACATGTAATCCAGCTCCACTGCATTACATCATCCCAAAACATTTAACACAAAACTTCATTCAAAACAACTCACTAAGAAGGACCAAAAGGGACCATTTATCAGATGGAACCCAGAACCATGACATTCAATCATTTAAAATGGAACACAGCCATAATTCAATCAACTAAAAAGCACAAACATATGCATAATTTTTAAATACAATAAATGAAACAACAATAAAAAAATGGATTAAAGGACCTGGGATAAGGGAACATGTCAAGGACATAATATTTGGGTTTAGAAGTATCAACATCATCGGGCGTACGGAAGGTCCGATTTTCTTCCCAATAACGCTGCCATTTGGGCTCAATTTCATCAAACGGATATGCCCTTTTAACAAGCCCTGGTTTCTGGTTTTGCTCCTCTTGAACTTCACTAACCGAGCTCCTGATTCTACTTCTGCTAATACCAAAACAACCATAGCTTAAAAGGGTATGTTTTTATACAGAGTGGAAGCAAAAGATGGTGACTTTTTAACGTGGGCATGTTTCAATTTTCTTTGGAAACTTGCTTGAAAAAGATTTGGTAATGCTTGAAAAGAGAAAATTCATTTTCTGGTCTCCTTAAATGATTCAAAAAGAAGAAGAGAGAGAGGGAATGGTTGGAGTGTTGGGGTAAACTGAATGGTTATAGCCATTTTCTGGTCATAAATTAAGGTTCAAAGAAGATGAAGCAATCAACCTGGAATTGAACAATCGATATGGGAGTACCAGAAAATTTGTGAAGAAGAAAGAGAATCGGGATAATGTTGGGGATAAAGTTAGGGTAGATTTACATTTTAGTTTTTCAATTGATTCAAACCTAAAACAATCTAAAATCAGAACCTATCAACTGATCTTAGTGAAAAAGCATATAATTTTTATCTAGAATCGTTTAAAACTAATTTGGGTTCAATCTTTTTTTCCAAAACAAGGCTCGAAATGCTTCAAAATTAAAAATCAATCTAAAACAATATATATAAACAGAAGACTAAGTTCTGTAACTATATCAGACAAGCAGATATATAGTTGTATTACTGAACATTATGATGCACGTCACATTTTGCATTTTTACAATAAGAAAATGATTTTTTTTCCTTTAATTCATTTAGAGTACATAACATCCCTTTGTTTTGCTGTCATGTTTTCATGTTTAGTATACTCCCTTGTCTTTTGAGTATCTATCAAACAATCGAAAATTCTCACAATGTGATTTAAACTTCCTGTTAAAATAATTTCCCCGAAGCTGAACTCGTTTGTTGATCTAGTTACATTGATTTCGATGTCCAAATCTTGGGTTCCATCTGGGGCAATAGTAAACCAAGGTGGATGCAAGGTAATCGTTGTCCCGTTCGGTGGTATTGCTAAGCCTACATAAGTCTCTGGTTTGGTCGCTACATTCTTGAAACTCCGTTTCACGGTCAGTGATCTTCTTAGTGCAGATATTGTCACCGATGGTATGTTCAAGTTAGCCGGGTGACCAAGCGACTGACTGCACCATACTCCAGTGGCAGCTCTGATTGCAAAGCGATCAATGTTGGGCATTGAACACAAAAAACTGATATAATCTTCAAATTCTGCTTCATGAAAACATTATAAAGAACTAAGTTACATATGTTTGTTTGGTCAAGCTTGATGATGGAATTTGGAAGTGAAAAAGGTTTACCTGATGATAAGACTAAGCCTGGATCCATGGCATGACTTGGATTAACAAAGCCAGCGCCAAAATCAAAATTATTAGCGGCATACGAGCTCCCAACATTGAATCCTTCGGCCATTATAACCCCACCATTGTTATCAAACTTGGTGGCCGTGGTTGACATTGCCGATGCAATCATTGATGGAGTCCAGGAAGGATACTTTTGCTTAATTAGTGCTGCAATTCCGGCAACATGAGGTGCAGCCATGCTTGAACCAGATATCAGAGCAAAACTATAGCCTGTATAAGAAGTTTCAAAGCCTAATCAACTCTTTGTTTCCAAACAATTAGTAAGATGGTTGATTATCATTTTAATTAGTTACCGGTTAGAATCGGATCGAGGGCACTCAAGGGCTCCAGGCTGCCCAAATTTCATTTCCTGGGGCAAGAATATCAGGTTTTAGTACATCAGCAGGGTTCCAATCGCGTTTTATTTAAGAAATAAGGAGTCGCCAGGCCACTTAGGTAGGTCGGGCACCATAAAACCAGAGATTTAAAAACTGTTGGGTTCGAGAGTCGGTTACGGATGAGGAAGGATTAGCACCCCACACTGCCCAAAATTGGTACTTTAATAATTATCGCTTTATTAATATTAAACTTTCCGGATTAAAATGACGATTAAATTAAAATTTGGTTATAAGTGCGAGTAAATTTTAAAGGCCCCGTTATCCGAGAGTAAACACCCAACCACCATCACTACGCCTGATACTGGCCCCGTTTACGCTCGGATAAAAAGGCACCGCATTGACAATTTATATTCCATTACACAACCTTAAAAACCCCATAAAACATACATCCATATTGACATGATACTAAAACATAAAAAGGGAATATCCTAATATTAAACAAAAATAATAAAATGCATGAACATAGATATAAATGACATGTACAAGGATCAAGACTACTCATAAGTAAAACCTATACACACCAACACTAAAAAAAGAGGAGAAAAATGCTCGAGATCGAATTAACTAGACATAGCATGATTAATCACATATATAAGAAGACAACTACAATATGCACGATACGCATACCTGATACTAGGCAAGCAAAACAACACACTAAAATATTACACTAAAACAACACGTCTAAGTATCTATATCGAAATGTTTCCAAGTGCTGACACGATCATGGCAAGAATTATACATAGACCAAAGATACATACACATGTAAATTATTTGTAAATACCTACATACCATTTAAATAAAAAGTAGCATGCATAAACTAAAGGACTTAATAAACTAGCCTAAACGTAGCGTATTTTAACAAAGTTACAAAAGACATAATATGCCACATCATAAACGTATTATCCACAATTAATATATGACCTACAATGCAAAAAGATCATAAAAACCATACAAACATATAGACACAATACTAACTAAAACTAAAACATAATTAATAAATCAAACACATGCACAACATAGATTAATAAACTACAAGCATGGTATAACCCGTATTAATGCACACATAACGACCTAAAACATAATATATTATGCACATGTATACGCAAAGAACAAATAAAATAAATATACTTAAAAACAAATGGTAAAAATATTTAAGAAACTGGAAAAGGGTTGAAATGGAATACAAACAAAATTAGGAGACAAATATTAAACAAATGAAAAGCATATTTAGGGGCGAGATTGCAAGCCAAACGAAACTTTAATGGACTAGATGTGTAATATTACCAAGGGGCAGTTTCAAACTGAAAATATCCAAAACACGGGATGACTGGGAGAGTAATTTCACCAATAAAAAACTAATTCAACCGGATTTAGGGGAAAATTGAAAGAAAACAGAAAGAGGGAGGGATTAGGACTGTAAATAACCCAAGGGGCAGACTCAAAACGTAAACATCAGAAATACGGAGGTCCTTAAACTATAATTATACCATTTTTTGGGAATTTAGGTCCATATAAAAAGACTTAACCATAAAACATTGACCTCTTCTGGCCATTTTAAAATTTGGTTCAAAAAATAAACCCCCCATTTTATTTTTTGTCAAACATTCATTCCCCTCTGAGATTAAACCCAGAAAACGGCCACCTGCCACTACCTATTCCGCCGCCGGCCGCCGCTAGTCGGCATCGGCAAAGCCTTAGACTAACCCAAAACAACCCATTCACCGTATAGAATTCAAATCTCCCCTTTGATGTTAGGAAAACCAATCGCCTTTTCATAGATCTAAAGAAACCCAAAATCGTTTTCTTTTTAAAAAAAAACATTCGAAACGGCCTACCCCTTTTTAAACGTCAACATCTTGCTCCGATTCACCCCTATAAGCGCTTATCAACGTAGGAAGAAAGACGAGACGACCAAGGGTAAACTTCAAGTCTCCCTCATTTTTTATCATTCTTTTTTCGATATATTTGCATGCAAAAGAAAAATAGAATGGGAAGAGGAGATTACCACTCGAAAAACTCTTTTTTTCTTTCTTTTGAACACTGCTCCCTCTCTTACATATTTTGGTTTTTTTTCATACATATCCGTGTTTTCCTTGCTTTTGGTAGGAATAACATATAGAAATACATATTTTTTTGGTCTGGTTTGGTACTGACAGTCCCTTGCTTCTTGTTCTTGCACGCCCTTGCACGGTGGTTGAAGCTGGTGGTACGACGACGTGGTAGTGGTGATCATATGGTCAGAGCGTCCTTGGCCATTGGATCAGATCTGATCCAACGGCTGGGGTGATTTGAAGATGGGCGACCAGGATTCGATATGGGGAAAGACGAGACTGCCCAGGATCTTGCCACGTGGAGCTCAGTAGCCGAGGAGTCCTGCGTGTGTGATACACATGCGCATGTGGAGCCGAACGACCCGCGCGTGGTTCCACGCGGCCAGCTGGAGAGACGCCATGGTTTGGTCTCGGCCGTTGGATTTGGATCCAATCCAATGGCCCTCCTTTGTCTGCGCAAGGGATAAAAACAATTAGGGTTTAGATAGTCTAATATGTGTTATAGTTTTGGGCCAAACGGGCCTTGTAAATTTAAGTTTTAAGTTTTGTAACTGCATGGACTGGACTGTTATAATATATGTGGGTTTTATTTATTTTAGATCTATTACATATATTTGTATTACAATTAATATTAATAATAAAACCAATAATTAAAACACATATATATTACTACATGCATACGCACATAATTAGACACACACACATATACACGCATAAGTTATATAACATGTAATATTAATAATAACTGATAATTCATATACACACACTCATGTATATATAACATACACGCGCACATATAAACTAATAATAATACATGACATTAATATCCTAATAATAATAACATTAATTCACATGTCATATACGTACATATACACATACCCGGACATTTATACATACGCATACATGCAATCATACACATAAATAATAACCATACACACATGCAAACATCGCACACATATGTTGCGTATATATTAATAACACGTATATATAAACACATAGTATAACACGCCCACATGCGATAATAATACCCTTTAATTATTATATAAACAATATTCACAAACCGGATAAAAATGAGTGATTACAACTGTTTGTTGTTCGTAATATTGAGATATGATCTACAAACAAACCATAAGATTGTGTAAGAACTGGTTGTTAACAATGGGAAAAATTGCCTGTTGTTGAATGCTAAAACAGTTTTACCTTTGCATCTGCAACATTTGGGATCAAAGTGCCAGAAACAGAATAAGGAATCGGTTGGCCAATGAAATCACCATAACTCGGATTTGCAACGAGAACGAATCCCATGAATCCGAGAACTCTCGCAGTGTCGATAATGGCGGTTAACGTGGATGTCTCGTTATAGAAACCAGCTGAGAAA